>MDKI01184396.1:0-21466 GCA_005239505.1 Nicotiana paniculata
GGTCCGTGCGTAGCTACTACTATGTTATGCCGGGTAGTCTTTAGGACTCACAAGCATGCTTATGTTATTTGTATCCCTGCATGTATTTCTCGCCGATTATTATCCTTGAAACTAGCATGAGAAAATGGAAGGTTATATTAAATATTGATGTTGCCTTGAACTCTATATTTCCTGAAATTCCTGATAAACTCTATGTATACGAGCAGCCGTGTTGCACGTATGATCCGTGAGCGGGGTAGCCTTATATTATGTCAACCGCGTCACACGATCGATTCGCGAGCGGGGTAATAGATGCATCTATGGTTCGAGACGTTCGACCCTTCGGCAGTGCACGTTTAAATTATCGCGTCGCTTCGGCCGTACGCCTCGACATACTATATGCTATGTATTTGACTGAGAGTCTTGTTAATATTGTCAAATGAATTGTTCTAGGTGGTAGAGGGTTTGGACTTGTATTAACTGTTGTTATTTGACACTTGCAGTAGGTGGTAGTTCATATACATGATATTCCATGTCTACTTGATTTACGAAATTATTAATCTTGATTAAAACTGTTTAATTATATTATTGCTAAGGAACCTAGTGGGTATTACGTCTACCTTTCGTCACTACTTCTTCGAGTTTAGACGGGATACTCACTGGGTACATATTTGTTTATATGTACTCATGCTACGCTTCTGTACTTAATTGTACAGGTCCTGAGGCTGGTGCATCTGGTAATCATACCAGAGCACGATCTTGAGAGTACTTACTGGGCTAGACTACACGGTGAGCTGCTCTTCCCGGCGTTCCTCAGCAGCACTGTGGAGTTCCTATTATTTTTGGATATTTTGTATACCCCTTTCAGACAAATTGTATATTATTTTGTCTACTTTGTACGTTGCACTAGTCGCCTGTGGACTTGTGACACTAGGTCTTGGCACGCGTAGTTGGTTTTTCTAATATTTTTTGCTACACTACACATATTGGCATACGATCTTTTGAGTTCATTTAATCAAATTGCATCACTTTACTGCTTTCTTTAAATGATTTCTAAATCAAAATCTTGTCAAGCACTTAAATATTTAAATAAGTAAAGAAATATCGCTAGTAATTGATGTTGGCTTGCCCGACTCCGGTGTTGGGCGCCATCACGATCTTAGTTGGAATTTGGGTCAATTCATTTTAACCATTGAATCCATTGGAATTGTTTAGAGTCACCCACTCTGGCTTAGTCCTGAATATAATCAACTCTACGACTTTGCTGGTACCTGAACACCCATTTTGATAAAGCACTCGACTGAATCTTTTCACTTGTAAATTACCTCTGTACTAAGCATAAATCCTGAATATTTCCAAAGCCTAAACCTGATTCAATAAGGCCAACCCTTGCACACCTTTGTTAATCCCATGCTCAATTACTATTCTACTCCTTTCCCCTTAGCTGCAATAGCTTGCCAATACGCCGACAATCCGCAACCCCATGAGAAAATAATCCTGCAACCCAATCGCATGCGGTGGGACTCTGCCACTTAGCCCGAAGCTGCTCCTTGCACCACTCTGGACCCCACCGAACTTATTTCTCCACTGTTGACATGATCTTGCTCAACCAACTCGTCAAATCCTTCTACATTCTCCTTTCAGCATTCCATGAATTCTCTAATTATCTAGCATCACTCACATATTCAGCCTCCTTCCGAATAGCCACTAGAATTCCTCACAGAAACTTTGCAACCACACGACCACTAACTTGCTCATAGGAGATAACCCTCCTGCGAAAACTACCAACTGACACCTTCCAACGATGTTGTACTGCAAAATCTCGATGACACCAATACCCCATCCTACGCCCGTCCATCATTTATCAACTTTACCAGTCCGTCCGCTCCTCATGGACATCTACTAAATGTGCGACAATATATTCTAATTCACCGCTATATTGCATCCTTCTTCATCCCGAACAACTCCTCTCTGTTGTATCTAACCTTCCGCCGGAATAGCCAATATTTCAATTTAGGTCAGTGGACTCCATCATCATCCACTAAAATTCACAAATCACTCCAAACTTCCCCTCAAGAGGTGTATCTATCTTACCATAGAGCTCATATGCTACGCTGCCCCTCTCCCACTTTGGTTAAACTCACCCTTGCAAGCAACTACCTGGCTTCCTTTTTTACACCTGGATTTTTTTTTTGAAATTTAACCCTCACTTGACACTTCCCACGTGTCCTTCCTTATCCCTTGCTGCCCAGCCATTTCCTTAGGCCAATAACTATCTTTGTAGCACTTAAACCAGCAGATCACCACAACTTCAAACCTTCCCGAAGATCATCTTTCCTGAGCCGCCCGCATTATAAGTACCTATTCAGTCCCGAACCATCGCCCACCATGATCTATGACAACCTCTTATTCAATATTACTTCGCAACACTCTGACCCAATGCCACCAAAAAAACCATAGCACCGACGAACTCAACACCTTCTTTTCGATCAAAACAGCGATGCCACATCACAGATGAATATTCCTCCTTGCTTGAAAATACCAAGTCTTATTATTCTTTCAACCCAAATTGAGCATTCATAGTTCAATTGCCTTTCCTCTGCCAGAACTAAAATACTGAAATCTTGAAATCATGCTCTGAGAAGACCTCCTTTCAAGTCATTCATTGTCCTAACACATGGGAAAGCTTCCTATCACCACGTCAATACCGTACGGTGACCAATCATAAGCACCATAACAACCTGAGCATAGCCTCTAAGCCCTCAAAAACACGGCTACTGATCTGAAACAACATATTATCCTTCCGCAGAGCGACGACAATAGCCCCAACCAGCTACGCTTGAAAAAATATCATGCACCATATCTGTAGTACCATTACCATTCCTCAAATTCTCGATTCATAGCAAGCACTTCGCGACGCGTAAGATTGAGTAAGAAGAAAACGTAGGCATAATCCTTAAAGGAATCAAACCGCACGATGAGAATCAAGAAGGGAAGTACTCCTAATAGCCCTGTAGCCTCTCGAAGATAAGTAAAGACGTCTCCGTACCGATCCGCAAGACTCTACTAGACTTGCTCATGACTCGTGAGACCTAAGGGAACTTAGTGCTATGATACCACGTTGTCACGACCCAAAATCCATTAAGGTCGTGATGGCGCATGACCCCATTGTCAGGCAAGACAACACTTAATAAATAAAATCTTTATTTTAAAATTCTCGAAGTCATTCCTTTTTCATTTTATTAGTATTATAATTAGCGAACTTCCACTGTGTAAACAATAAAATCTTTAGCAAATTTAAATAGTGAATAAATCCCATAATTATCCGAGAACCCGGCGTCACAAGTGCATGAGCAAATATCTAAGAATTATATATGTACTACAGTGCTTTTCCGGAATACAAACTGGACAAGGAATTTAAAATAAATACACTACATTTGAGGAAGACTCTGCCGGCTGCGGGTCGCCTCCGGATGGTGTAGCTCGTCTAAGTCTCAAATCAGTCACATCACTGCGTCAAGCAAGCCACTATCTATAAATGTACTTGTGCAATAAAAATGCACAAATAGTGTAGCATGCGTACAAAAATAACTTGTACTCAGTAAGTATCCCGCCTAAACTCGAAGAGGTAGTGACGAGAGGTCGAATTTGACACTTGCTAGAGGTCAATTTAATGCAATCAAGGGTGACACTAGGCATGAATATCATAGGCAATTTAATATGTTGTGATAGGAAATAAAGATTTCTTTCACATTTAAGATTTCAAATCTTCGTTATTTCAATTGACAATTTATAATTCCCAGTCCAGAAAACAGGTATAAATCACCGAAAGTACGCAACAATTATCATGAGCAAGAAATGCCGAGAGTCAAACGACGCGAACCAACAATAATAAAATGTGCACTGTTGTAGGGTCGAATGACTCGAACCATAGATGCATCTATTACCCTGCTCGCGAATCGATCATGCGACGCAGTCATATATAAATAATAGAGTTACCCTATTCGTGAATCATACATGCGATTCATGTACTCATAAATACAGATATTCACACAATAAATTCACATTTTATCAGGAAAATAGTTACTCAAGGAAGTGATAAAATTCTCTTTTCATTGGACTCGAAGATAGTATTTAAATCTATTCTGGAAATTCATTTTCCAAGTTTGACAAGGTTTTTAAATATTATAAATTTATCAGTAAGGCTACAAATACGGCAAGTAAAATATGCTTTATCAGGAAAAACAATTCCCTTTCTAGATGATTAAGAAAATAAACTTCAACCTTCTAGGTATTCAACTACTAATTCGATAATTTTAACGGTCTAATTTTGTTAGCAAAATTACAAATACAACAAGTAAAACATGCTAGTGGATCCTAGACTACCCAGACACAAGCATGATAGTAGCTACACACGAACTCCCATCATCTCGTGCGTACGTAGCCCCCCATAAATAGTAGCACATATTCGATTAGTTCACCTATGGGGACAGTTTCCCCTCACAAGGTTACAAATGAGACTTACCCCGCTTCGAAGATTCATAACCGGCCTCCATGCCCTTCCAACTACTCAAATTGATGCATAACGCCCCAAAACTATCGAAATAACGGGCAAACTAATGAAATTATACTCTAATACTTATAACAATTTAATTTATATGAATTCCTAATTCCGCTCGGAAAGTTGACAAAATTACCCTCGGGCCCACGTGCCCGGATTTCGAAATGTTTCGAAGATAAAGATTACCCAACACCTTACAAACTCAAATATATAATTTATTCCCAATTCCATGTCCAAATTCGTGGTCAAAATCCAAAAATACACATTATAGGTCTTTCTTCAAAAATCCCAAATTTCCACAATTTTTCATGCTTTAATCCATATCTAATTCATGTATTTAACTTGAAATGAGTAGAAAAAACTTACCTTTACATAGATGACGAAAATCCCCACTTGAAGCTCTCTAAAAATTGACCAACCAAGAGAAAAATGAGAAGAAATTGCCCACATCCCGTCTTAAAACACTTCACTAACCAGACGACCTTCTATGTGATCACACTCCCCTCCATGCGATCACATAAGCCAATATCAACAGCCCCAAATTCTTCCTCTATGCGATCGCGGACCCTCTTATGCGATCGCATAGAGTAGACCAACAACCTCCAAATTCTTCCTCTATACGATCGCGGACCATCTCATGCGATCGCATAGAGTAAACCAGCAGCCTCCAAATTCTTCCTCTATACGATCGCGGACCATCTCATGCGATCGCATAGAGTAAACCAGCAGCCTCCAAATTCTTCCTCTATGCGATCGCGAACCATATCATGCGACAAGATTTCATCTAATGAATTCCTAAAACTAAAACATTCAATTTAGAGTAGAAAATTGGGGAATTGGGTAGAGTTAGGGCCTTTTAATTTTTCTTGATTTAGACCTCGTGTTGGGGTCGAATTTGAAAATAAATTATATATTCGGGCTCGTGGGTGAATGGGTGACATGGTTTTGGTCCGAGCCTCGTGTTTGGACCAAGCGAGCCCGGGGTCGAATTTCGTTATTTTGGAAGAATGCATTAAAATGGGTAATTAGGCTATGTAATTGAATTATTGAATCCTTATTGATATACTTGAGTTAATTATGTCTAGATAATACCATTCCGGAGTTGAAGTATAAAGGAAAGGCGGTGTTAGAGGGTTGATTGCTATATTTTGGACCCGAGGTAAGTGTTTGGTCTAACCTTAGCTTTAGGGAATAAGAGTTGAGTCTTATTTTTTACTTGCTAATTGTCGAGTACGATGTATAGGCATGGTGACGAGTATCTATACATTGGTTTGTAGCATGACCGTGAGTCTTTATATTGCAAATATTTTGATTTGTTGTAACTTCCATGCTTAATTGATGATTTCTATATGTTGTAAAGAGCATGTGAAGGGACTTTTGATTTTTAAAGTGAAAGAAAGAGAAAGAGTTATTAAAATTAACCCTTGCCGGGTCATTATTGCTTTAGCGATTATCTCCCTTGCTGGGATGTTGAGATTACTGTTATTGTTCCTTTGCCGGGATTTAATTGTTTAATTGATGTTCCCTTGCCGGGATTTCTATTTCTATTCTGTTTATTCCCTTGCCTTTGGTTTGTGATTGCTGTTTGGGTGAGGAAGAGTGTTAAAGCACGAAGGGTGATGCCATGCACTGTTTGCTATTGTAAGGAAGTGTTTTAGAGGACGAAGGGTGATGTCGTGCATTATTTGATATTGTCTCCCTTGCTGGGATGTTGAGATTATTGTTATTGTTCCCTTGCCGGAATTTCTATTTCTATTCTGTTTACTCCCTTGCCCTTGTTTGTGATTGCTCTTTGGGTGAGGAAGAGTGTCAAAGCACGAAGGGTGATGCCGTGCATTGTTTGCTATTGTGAGGAATATTGTTAAAGCACGAAGAGTGATGCCATGCATTGTTTGATATTGTGAGGAAAGAGTGTAAATCACGAAGGGTGATGCCGTGCTGTACGATGTACCATTCCGTACCGATATTCATTGATTATACTGCGAGGAAAGAGAGTAAAAGCACGAAGGGTGTGCCGTCCCCTGATTTACATTGATTATATTATACATTGCATAGTGAGGACGAGAGTAAAAGCACGAAGGGTGATGCCGTGGCATGAATTACATTGATTACATTATACATTGCACAGTGAGGACGAGAGTAAAAGCACAAAGGGTGATGCCGTGCAAGCTTGTGATTTCTGGTCCTTATTGATATTCTAGCCTTGTTGTTCCTTTCTTTATTTAAGATTTCTTATATGAAACTGTTATCTCCTCATAACATGTTCCCCTTCCCTTATTGATTGATTACTTCCTGTATTTCTTTTTCGTTGTGTATATATATATATATATTCGAATTGCACAGGTTTACTTGGTAGTATGGTTCTAGCCGCGTCACTACTTCGCCGAGGTTAGGCTAGGCTCTTACTAGTACATGAGGTCGGTTGTACAGATGCTACAACTGCACTTCTTTATGTTGTACAGATTACACAACCGGACCCGGAGGACATCATTAGTGGGAGTGTCTTTCAGCTTATCCTAGAGGCTTCAAGGTATACCCACTGGCGTTCGTGGGCCTTGGCGTCTCTCCCATCCCTATGTCTTCGTTTCTGTCTTGTTTTCCTCTAGTTTCGGAGACAGTCATGTATTTCCTTTCAGACTTTATATTTAGCACTCTATTAGATAGTTCGTGAGTTTGTGACTCCAGGTTTTGGGAAAATTATGTGTCAATGTATTATGTTGTGTTTACTTAGTTTTGAAAACCATATTTATTTATTTCCGCTGTTAAGTTGTGAACTGTTTGTAGCTTATTGTGTTAAATCGATGTTTTCATGCTAGTTTAACTTTACACGTTGGCTTGTCTAGTGAGTTCAGCGTTAGACGCCATCACGTCCCGATGGTGGGATTTCGGGGCGTGACAGGTTGGTATTATAGCTCTAGGTTGATTTGGTCTCATAACTCATGGAAAACTTGGTAGAGTCTGAGGGATCGGTACGGAGACGTCTGTATTTATCCCCCAGAGGCTGCAAAGTTAGGATGACTCCACATTTATTTTCATCTCTGTCGTTCGATATCAATTCTGAGTACTGATTAAGTTTCTATTCTATTCTCTCGCAGATGGCGAGGACGCGTGCTTCCCTTGGTTTCGCTCAGCAGCCCGGCACTCCTGCTACTGCTCCTACGAGGGGTCGAGGTCGAGGACGAGGCCGTGCTAGAGGCCGAGGCCGGGGCAGGGCTCAGCCTAGAGCAGCAGCCCCAGTGGAGGACCCTCAGGTCGAGTCTGACGAGGAGGCCCCAGTTCCGACAGTCTCAGTTGGACAAGCTCAGGTCCTAGAAGGGTTCATAGCCACACCAGTGCTTCAGGACGCTCTTGTCCGTCTAGTCGGACTCATGGATAGTGTAGCATAGGCGGGTCTTCTTCCTGCTGCACCAGCCGTCTCTCAGGCTAGGGGAGGTGCCCAGACTCCTGCCATTTGCACGCTAGAGCATCTAGTTCCACAGTTTCAGACTCCGGCACCTCAGCCAGCCGAAGTAGCTCAGACGGGTATTGCAGCACCGGTAGCAGAGGGAGCAGCTATGTCAATAGATGCTTTGTGGAGACTGGACATGTTCACTAAGTTATTCACTGCTACTTTTACTGGTTCACCATCAGAGGACCCCGGGATTATTTGGACAGCTTCCATGAGGTTCTTCAGAACATGGGCATAGTGGAGTCCAACAGAGTTGACTTCGCTACTTTTCAGTTATCTGGCGCAGCCAAGAGTTGGTGGAGAGACTATTGCTTAGCCAGACCAGCTGGATCTACGCCTTTGACTTGGACTCAGTTCTTAGAGGTATTTTTAGGGAAGTTCCTTCCCATTACTCAGAGAGAGGACCTTCGGAGGCAGTTTGAGCGTCTCCAGCAAGGGATCTATGTCAGTCACTCAGTACGAGACCAGGTTCATCACTCTAGCCCGACATGCTCTTATGATACTTCCCATTGATCGGGAGAGGGTTTGGAGATTTATGGAGGGATTGGCCCAGCTTATCAGACTTCAGATGGCTAGAGAGTCAGGTACCGATATATCGTTCCAGGATGCGGCCAGTGTGGCCAGGAGGATTGAGATGATTATGTCACAAGGTGGTGGCCAGGGGGATGACAAGAGGCCCCGTCATTTTGGTCATTTCAGTGGAGCCTCATCTGAGGGCAGGGATTCTTCAGGAAGAGGTCATCCTCCCAGACCCTTCCAGTCAGCTCTCCAGGTTTCCATGGTACTTCAGGTGGTCGTGGTTATACGACGCACTATTTTGATCACCAGCCTAACAGTGCGCCACCAGCTCTCATCAGTGCACTGCCACATAAGAGTTTTCGAGGTGGTCATTCAGGTCGACAGGGTCAGACTCAGTTCCCTCAGCAGCCGAGGTCTTGTTACACTTGTGGCGATCCGGATCACCTTGCCAGATTTTGCCCTCGGGCACCAGGTAGTTTGCAACATCAGGGTTCTCGTGCCATGGTACAGGCACCAGGTGTTCCACAGCCTGCCCAACCAGCCAGCGGTGGGGGTAGAGGTGGTAGAGGTGGAGGTAGAGGTCATAGAGGTGGAGCTCAGGCCGCCAAAGGTGGAGGCCACCCAGCAGCCGGCCATCCCAGAGATGTGGTTCAGGGTGGTAGGGCCCAGCCCCTATGTTATGCTCTTCTAGCCAGGCCAGAGGCTGAGTCTTCAGATGCAGTCATTACAGGTACTATTCGGGTCTGTGACAGAGATGCTTCAGTGCTATTTGATCCAAGGTCTACGTATTCGTACGTGTCCTCTTATTTTGCACCGTACCTGGTCATGCCTAGTGATGCACTGAGTATTCCTGTTTATGTATCTACACCAGTGGGTGATTCTATCATGGTCGATCGAGTCCATCGTTCTTGTGTTGTGGCGATTGGGGGTCTTGAGACCCGTGTTGATTTGTTGCTTTTAGGTATGTTTGACTTTGATGTTATATTGGGGATGGACTGGTTATCCCCATATTATGCTATCTTGGATTTCCATGCCAAGACGGTGACCTTATCCTTACTGGATTTGCCCCATTTGGAGTGGAGAGGGACTCCTGGTCATTCTACACGTAGTGTTATTTTGTACGTGAAGGCTCGGCGTATGGTCGAGAAGGGGTGTTTGGCTTATTTGTCTTATGTGCGCGATTCCAGTGTTGAGGTTCCCTCTATTGATTCTGTACCCGTGGTTTGTGATTTTCCTGAGGTATTCCCTTCAGACATGCTGGGGATGCCATTCGACAGGGACATTTATTTCTACATTGATCTGGCTCCGGGCACCCAGCCCATTTCTATTCTGCCATATCGCATGGCCCCGCCAGAGTTGAAAGAGTTGAAGGAACAATTGCAGGATTTTCTTGGGAAGGGTTTCATTAGGCCCAACGTTTCTCCTTGGGGTGCTCCAGTATTGTTTGTGAATAAAAAGGATGGTTCGATGAGGATGTGCATTGGTTACCGGCAATTGAACAAGTTTACAATAAAGAATAAGTATCCACTGTCAAGGATTGATGATTTGTTCGATCAGCTTCAGGGTGCCAAGGTAGTTTCAAATATAGACTTGAGATCTGGCTACCATCAGTTGAGGATTAGGGCATTCGATGTCCCTAAGACAGCTTTCCGCACTCGGTACAGGCATTACGAGTTTTTGGTCATGTCGTTTGGGTTGACAAATACCCCAGCAACTTTATGGACTTGATGAACCGAGTGTTCAGGCTTTATTTGGACTCGTTCGTGATAGTCTTCATTGACGATATATTGATATACTCCCACATCCAGGAGAAGCACGAGCAGCATCTCAGAGTGGTTCTCCAGACTCTGAAGGATAGTCAGCTATATGCAAAGTTTTCGAAGTGTGAGTTATGGTTGAGTTCAGTTGCATTCCTGGGTCATGTCGTATCAACATAGGGTATTCAGGTTGACTCGAAGAAGATTGAGGCAGTCAAGAACATGCCTAGACCAGCATCAACAACAGATATTCGAAGTTTCTTGGGTTTGGCAGGCTACTATCATCGGTTCGTGGAGGGGTTCTCATCTATTGCAGCCCCGATGACCAGGTTGGCCTAGAAGGGTGCCCAGTTCATATGGTCGGACGAGTGTGAGGCGAGCTTTCATAGGCTCAAGACAGCTCTGACTACGGCACCGATATTGGTTTTGCCCACAGGTTCAGGGCCTTACACAGTCTATTGTGATGTTTCCCGTATTGGGCTTGGTGCAGTGTTGATGCAGGATGGTAAGGTCATTGCTTATTCTTCGAGGCAGTTGAAGATTCATGAGAAGAACTATCCAGTGTATGATTTGGAGTTGGCAGCCATTGTTCACGCACTGAAGATTTGGAGGCACTATCTGTATGGCGTGGCGTGTGAGGTGTTCACGGATCATAAGAGTATTCAGTAACTGTTCAAGCAAAAGGAGTTGAATTTGAGGCAGATGAGGTGGTTGAAGTTGTTGAAGGATTATGATATTACCATCTTATATCACCCGGGGAAGGCCAATGTGGTGGCCGATGCTTTGAGTAGGAAGTCAGCTAGTATGGGCAGTCTTGCTTTAATTCCGGTCAGTCAGAGGCCACTTGCTTTAGATGTTCAGGCTTTGGCCAATCTATTTGTGAGGTTGGATATTTCTGAGCCTAGTCGAGTGTTCGCTTGTACGGTCGCTCGTTCTTCATTATTGGAGCTTATTCGTGATAGACAATTTGATGATCCCCATTTGTGTGTCCTTAAAGACATGGTGCAGCGCGGAGGCACCAAGCAGGTGACCTTAGATGATGATGGTGATTTGAGATTGCAGGGGCGAGTTTGTGTGACCAATGCTGATGGGATTCGAGAGTTGATTTTAGAGGAGGCCCATAGTTCCCGGTACTCTATTCATTCAGGTGCCGCGAAGATGTATCAGGATTTGCGGCAGCATTATTGGTGGCATAGAATGAAGAAGCTTGAATTGTCAACATGTTAAGTATGAGCATCATAGGCCTAGTGGTTTATTTCAGAGGATTGAGCTTCCCGAGTGGAAGCGGGAGAGGATCACTATGGACTTCATTACTGGACTACTGTTGGCCCGGAAGAAGTTCGATGCAGTTTAGGTCATTGTTGATAGGCTGACCAAGTCAGCGCATTTCATTCCTGTGGCAGTCTCCTATTCATCCGATAGGTTAGCTGAGATCTATATCCGGGAGCTTGTCCGCCTTCATGGTGTGCCGGTATCTATCATTTCGGATCGGGACGCGCAATTTACCTCGCGTTTCAGGAGAGCAGTTTAGCGGGAGTTAGGCACCCAAGTGGAGTTGAGCATAACATTTCATCCTCAGACGGACGGGCAATCCGAGCGGACTATTCAGATATCGGAGGATATGCTCCGAGCTTGTGTTATTGACTTTGGAGGATCATGGGATCAGTTCTTGCCTTTAGCAGAGTTTGCCTACAACAACAGCTACCAGTCGAGTATCCAGATGGCTCCTTATGAGGCTTTATATGGTAGGCGGTGTCGATCTCCGGTTGGATGGTTTGAGCCGGGAGAGGCTCAGTTGTTGGGTACAGATTTGGTTCAGGAGGCCTTGGACAAGGTCAGGATCATTCAGGATAGGCTTCGTACAGCTCAGTCCATGCAAAAGAGTTATGCAGATCGCAAGGTTCGAGATGTGGCTTTCATGGTTGGTGAGCGAGTATTGCTCCGAGTGTCGCCTATGAAGGGCGTGATGAGATTTGGGAAGAAGGGCAAGCTTGACCCTAGGTTCATTGGACCGTTTGAGATTCTTGATCGAGTGGTAGAGGTGGCTTATAGACTTGCATTTCCACCTAGCTTATCAGCCGTACATCAAGTTTTTCATGTGTCCATGCTTCGGAGGTATCACGGTGATCCAACCCACATGTTAGATTTCAGCACTGTCTAGTTGGACAAGGACTTATCTTATGAGGAGAAGCCGTTAGCTATTCTAGACCGGCAGGTTCGTCAGTTGAGATCCAAGAGTTTCCCTTTCTGTTCGTGTTCAATGGAGAGGTCAGCCTCCTGAGGCATCGACCTGGGAGTCCGAGTCCGATATGCAAAGCCGTTACCCTCATTTATTCCCCGACTCAGGTACTTCCTTCTTCTATCCGTTCGAGGACGAACAGTTATTTTAGAGGTGGAGAATGTGACGACCCAAAGGGTCATCACCTATTTTATTACCCATTCTGTATTTCCGAGGCCTTAAAAACCTCATATGTAGTTTCCTCTATTTGCGTGCGCAGTCCAAGCGCATAGCCGGACAGCTAATATGAAATTCTATTAAAAATTCTAAAATTTGATATCAAAATGAGTAAATTTGACTCTGGTCAACATTTTGGGTAAACGGACCCGGACCCGTGATTTGACAGTCCCGGAGGGTCCGTAGGAAAATATGGGACTTGGGCGTACGCCCGGAATCGAATTTCGAGGTCCCAAGCCCGAGAAATGAATTTTTGAGTAAAATTATTTTTCTGAAATTTATAAAGAAAAGTGAATTGAAAATTGGTTAGAATGTGTTGGCATCGGGCCTGTATTTTGGTTCCGGCGCCCGGTACATGTCTTATATGTGGTTTACGATATTTCTGTGATGTTTGGTTGAAATTGGACGTCGTTTGACGTGTTTTGGACTTAAAACTCTAAATTTGAAAGTTTATGAAGTTTGAAGAAAAACTAGTGATTTTGAAGTTTGATTCATTGTTTTTGATGTTATTTTGGTGGTTTCATTACTCGAATAAGTCCGTAGGATGATTTTGAGGTCGTGTGTACATTGGGTTTGAGGTTCCGAGGGCTCGGGTGAGTTTCGGGTAGGTCCCGGGAGGTCTTTAGGCTTAAAATATAGCTGTTGGAGGTCACAAAACTCAGATATCTGAACTTACCACCGAGACCCGCGGTCCTTTTTCGCGGACTGCGCTGAGGGCTTCGCGACCGCGGTCGATTTTTCGTGGTCCGCGGTGGAGGAGCTGGGCCACTGGTCCGACTTCGGAGGCCTATTCTTTTGATCTACAAGGAATTTTGAGATGATTCAAAATGAAAGTTGTAGCCATTCGTGTCTAGTTTCCAGAAAGGTAAAGAAATAGTAATTTTGACATCTGTAGAGAAAGTTATGGCCAAAATACTAAATCATGTCACTGCAGTCATTTTACTTGGTTTTCTTCAGGTTTTCTTGGCCTTTGCTAGCGTGACCACGGTCCATTTTTCGTGGTCCGCCGTGAGGGACCTGAGGGGGGTATAAATTGACACGAATTTCAGTTATTTTCATTTTTCAAAGCCCTAAAAACATAAGAGGCGATTTTCCAAACACTCTTTCTTCTCCAAAACATTAGTAAGTGATTTCTAACTCATTTTCTTTACTCCTTAACTTCTTTGTACAAGATTTCATCTAATGAATTCCTAATCCTAAAACATTCAATTTAGAGTAGAAAATTGGGGAATTGGGTAGAGTTAGGGCCTTTTGATTTTTTTGATTTAGACCTCGTGTTGGGGTCGAATTTGAAAATAAATTATATATTCAGGCTCGTGGGTGAATGAGTGACATGGTTTTGGTCCGAGCCTCATGTTTGGACCAAGCGAGCCCGGGGTCGAATTTTGTTATTTTGGAAGAATGCATGGAAATAGGTAATTAGGCGTTGTAATTGAAATATTGAATCCTTATTGATATACTTGAGTTAATTATGTCTAGATAATACCATTCCGGAGTTGAATTCTAAAGGAAAGGCGGTGTTAGAGGTTTGATTGCTATATTTTGGACCCGAGGTAAGTGTTTGGTCTAACCTTAGCTTGATGGAATAAGAGTTGAATCTTATTTGTTACTTGCTAATTGTCGAGTACGATGTATAGGCATGGTGACGAGTATCTATACATTGGTGTCTAGCATGACTGTGAGTCTTTATATTGCGAATATTTTGATTTTGTTGTAACTTCCATGCTTAATTGATGATTTCTATATGTTGTAAAGAGCATGTGAACGGAATTGTGATCCTTAAACATCGAGGAGCATTAGCTCGAGTTGTAACACGAACGGTGAAGATATATGAGATAATTGAATCATTTGGAGCATTGGCTCAAGTGATAGAGTAAATTATGAAATGAAAGTGAAAGAAGGAGAAAGAATTATTAAAATTATACCCTTGCCGGGTCATTGTTCCTTTAGTGATAATCTCCCTTGCTGGGATGTTGAGATTACTGTTATTGTTCCCTTGCCGTGATTTAATTGTTTAATTGATGTTCCTTTGCCGAGATTTCTATTTCTATTCTTTTTACTCCCTTGCCCTTGGTTTGTGATTGTTGTTTGGGTGAGGAAGAGTGTTAAAGCACGAAGGATGACTCCGTGCACTGTTTTCTATTGTAAGGAAGAGTATTAGAGTACGAAGGGTGATGCCGTGCATTGTTTGATATTGTCTCCCTTGCTGGGATGTTGAGGTTACTGTTATTGTTCCCTTGCCGGGATTTCTATTTCTATTATGCTTACTCCCTTGCCCTTGTTTATGATTGTTGTTTGGGTGAGGAAGAGTGTTAAAACATGAAGGGTGATGTTGTACATTGTTTGCTATTGGGAGGAAGAGTGTTAAAGCACGAAGGGTGATGTCGTGCATTGTTATTGTAAGGAAAGAGTGTAAATCACGAAGGGTAATGTCGTGCCGTAAGATGTGCCATTCCGTACCGATATTCATTGATTATACTATGAGGAAAAAGAGTAAAAGCACGAAGGGTGATGCCGTGCCATGATTTACATTGATTACATTATACATTGCATAGTGAGGACGAGAGTAAAAGCACGAAGGGTGATGCCGTGCAAGCTTGGGATTTCTGGTCCTTATTGATATTCTGGCCTTGTTGTTCCTTTCTTTATTTAAGATTTCTTATATGAAGCTATTATCTCCCCACAACATGTTCCCCTTCCCTTATTGATTGATTACTTCATGTATTTCTTTTCTGTTGTATATATATATATATATATATATATATATATACATATATATTCGAAGTGCACGGGTTTACTTGGTAGTATGGTTCTAGCCTCGTCACTACTTCGCCGAGGTTAGGCTAGGCTCTTACCAGTACATCGGGTCGGTTGTACTGATGCTACACCTGCACTTCTTTATGTTGTGCAGATTACGCAGCCGGACCCGGAGGACATCATTAGTGGGAGTGTCTTTCAGCTTATCCTAGAGGCTTCAAGGTATACCCGCTGGCGTTCGTGGGCCTTGGCGTCTCTCCCATCCCTATGTCTTCGTTTCTGTCTTGTTTTCCTCTAGTTTCGGAGATAGTCATATATTTCCTTTTAGACTTTGTATTTAGCACTCTAGTAGACAGTTCATGAGTTTGTGACACCAGGTTTTGGAAAATTATGCATCGATGTATTATGTTGTCTTTACTTAGTTTTGAAAACCATAGTTATTTATTTCCGCTGTTAATTTGTGAACTGTTTGTAGCTTATTCTGTTAAATCGATGTTTTCATGCTAGTTTAACTATACACGTTGGCTTTTCTAGCGAGTTCAACGTTAGACGCCATCACGACCCGATGGTGGAATTTCGGGGCGTGATAGAAAATTAATGATTTGAAAGACCAAATGTTATCGGAATTGGATAAATTTTGTATGGGTGAACTCGTATCGGAATGGGTAATCGAAATTTGTAAAATTTGTCGGGCTCCGAGGTGCAGGCTCGGGGGTCGACTTTTGGGTCGATTTTTATAATTTTGTAAAGATTGAAACTTTATTGTTCGGGATAGTTCCTTATACGTTTTATGTGTATTTTGAAGTTGTTTTAGTTGATTTTGAGCCGTCCGGAGGTCTTTTCGCCCGAAAAGTCTATTTTTGAGTACCGGGTTGTTGTCTTTGAGGTAAGTATCTTGCCTAACCTTGTGTGGGGGAACTACCCCTTAGGATTGAGTCTTCCTTGTTGATTGTAGTCCGAGTATGTGAGGTGACGAGTGTGTACTCGAACTTATTTGCAATTAGATTGGCCTTTTAGGATTCGTAGGTTCTTATATTACCTCTGTATGATTTGTAATTGTTACATTTGAATTCTTGGTTGTTAATTTCATCCCTTCCTGTTTAAATTAGAATTATTTGTTTTTGGATCCCTTCGTTGGCCATTTGACCTTACTTGACTTAACTAAATATTCTACTTCTCTCATCATCATGCTATATTTTCTCCCAAGCTTGCCTAATTGACTATAATTAGTGTCATCTAGCCTTATACTTGACTAGCCGTAGTAGGAACATCTTTTCGTTGGACTCAAGAATGCCCGTGAGTCTTACATTGACTATTCCCTTAAGTGCTACATATGTCTAATTGTTATACATTTATGTCACTGATATTTCCTTGATGTTGCCTATTATTGGGCCTTTGTTGAAGTTGAGTTTATTCCGTGAAGTTAACTGTTTAGGTGAGATTGGTTATAGTTTTTCCCCTTTCCGGGATTGTATGTTTTCTCTTATTATTCCGTTGTTGATGATGTTGTTTGCCTTGTTGACTCCCTTGCCGAGATGTTATGGTTTCTGTTACTGTTTATGCTGTTAATAATATTGTTTGTATTGTTGACTCCCTTGCCGGGATGTTGTGATTTATGGTTCATATTGTTGATATTCCTTGCCAAATTGTTGTTCTTGATATTGTTTGGGTGAGGAAGAGTGTAAAGCACGAAGGGTGATGCCGTGTATTTATTTGTTGCATTGTGAGGAAGAGTGTAAAAGCACGAAGGTTGATGTCGTGTCATGATATGATATTTAAAAACACGAAGGATAATGCCGTGCCATTTTATTTATTTATTGCATTGTGAGGATGAGAGTAAAAGCACGAAGGGTGATGCCATGCACTTGTTTTGGTGAGGATGAGAGGAAAGTCACGAAGGGTGATGCCGTGCACTTGTCTTTGCATTTCATTCCGTTGTTCTAAATTTAGATATTCCTACTGATCTCTTACTGCATTTATTGGCAAGATTTGATATTTCTCCTGTACTTCATGGCAATTTCTGAGTTACGGACCGAGTTCCGGTAGATAAATCTTGAGGAGATTTTGATCTAGAGATTTTATTGAAAGGTATTATTGAAAAATCAATGGTTTCGAAATGATTATATTTGAATGACTTTTACATCGAAGGTATGTTTGAAAAGCACTAGTCTTGCCTAAAATAATATTTGGAAGTCATTTATTGGGAAAGCATCTTTGGGAAGTTTCGTATTTTGAAAGAAAACTATGTTTTACGTAATTTTCTCTATTAAATATACTTATATCTACTTTTGGAGAAAATATGTTTTCAAAGAAAACTCTTCCATACTAAAATTATTTTATTTGTAAAAGTTTTTTTTCCATATAAACTGTTGTTTAAAGATTTCTACCAGTTATGGTTTTTAATGGCTAAGGCCCGATGTGGAGTTGAGTTATTGGTGTTTTCTATTGTGTTGTGTTTCCTTTCGATTCGACTTGTTTTGCTGTCCATCTTTCTGTGTATTTTTGTGCTGTTTCGTGATTGATTTATGTAATTTCCTTCCGCTTTATATTGTCATTGTTGTAAATTATTCCGTGAAGTCTTAGATAGATGTAACGTTCGGTAATTTCTACATTCATGTTCTTGTAGACTAGTGGTTTCTTGACTAGTCCTCGTCACTACTCTACCGAGGTTAGTCTTGATACTTACTGGGCACCGCTGTGGTGTGCTCATACTACACTTTTGTGCATTTTTGTTTGTACAGATCCAGGTTTTGGTTGTTAGCAGCTGCGCGGATGATTGCCGAGGAGACTCAAGGTAACCTGTTGCTGCATTCGCAGGCTTCGGAGTCACCTTCCTGTTTAATTCAACTGTACTTACTTATTTCTAGACAGTTGTATTTAGATTTGGTAGAAAGACTTAGTAGAGCTTATGACTTGTATTTACCGGGTTTTTAGGAAAAAATGTAGACTCAGTCAAGATTTCTATTATCGAGATTGTTAAAGTTCTTTTATTATTGTTATTGTGGTTAAATGTTAGGCTTACTTAGTCCCTAAGACTATGTGGCATCACGGTACCCAACAGGGGAAATTTGGGTCGTGACAACCTGGGACCTTGAATAGTGGTAATCACAATTAAGAGTTTGAAGATTCTTCGGTGATGATTAAGAAATTCTGTTTAACTTTTTTTATGTCCAGTTTGATAGATGTGATTCAAAGACTTAGATGATTATACTGCCAATAGATGTTCGAATCCTATATTTGTATATTTCTTGAGATAAGTACTTTATGTAACTAAGACTGTTTTTATAATTATTATTTATTGAAATAACTCTTTATAAAAGCAAAACATTGCACGTGTATGTTCGGTTGAAACTTCAATTGTCTTCCCCTTCTTCTTCTGCATCTCAATAATATTTGACATTTCTTCTTTATGTATCTTTCAAACGTATCACATGTTTCTCCTTGTATAACACGATGTCAAGACAACTTCAATGAAGTATCGAAACGATTATAGTAAAATCTTTCATAACCTAAATAGCTCTAGAATATGGATATCCGATGAAAAATGTTGCCATATGGTTTATAACTTTGCTATTATATGCTTCTTGCTCTTGCAGACAAGATCATATATTTGAAAAAAGGTTAAATCACCTCTATACTTACCGACAGTTCCGTGAGTCTCCATTCAACTCATTTAGTTTGTTGCATTCTTGAAGTTACATTAATATGGACAATTACTTCTTATAGATCAGAATAATATATTTTACTAACTAGATCATTTTAGAAAAATAGAGGGACAAAGCAACACTAAAGTCCATCATTTGTATAAATGTATTAATTCCTTCAACGCTTCCTCTTTATTCCTATTTTAATTTATTTACACATCTTAAGAATGTTCTTTGTTGAACTTATGAGGTGTTTATCTTAGTCCGTTTTAGTTAAATGAGTAGAGAAAGGAGAACTCCTTGTTGTGATAAGGCTGATGCAAATAAAGGACTATGGTCACCCGAGGAAGACATCAATCTCTAATATTTTATTCAAAAATAAAAAATCAATTTTTTTTCTTAATTTTATCTTACTTGATTACCTAATTTCATTAAGTAGATAAAAATGACTCATCATTCCACCATTTATTTATGAGATTTTAACTCTAACACTGTATGTGATGAAGCTGGGGAATTTGTGCATAACATGTACATTAAAATAGAAAAACAAGACTTGAATATTCCAAAAAAAGAGCAGTCAACCTTGAGAAGACAGTTATTTCAATTGCTATTGATATTGTATGGATAAAGGATTTAGTGAGGATAAAGTTGACCAATGAATGATTTTTCCTACATCGTCAGAACAATCAAATTTCAAAAGGAAGATACTAAGTTTAATTGATGGTGAGACAACGAGAAGAATGGAGATAGAGTTTGTCACAGAGGGTATGCGTATTGACTTCCTTTGTAAAAGGTCTAAAGGTTATGTGAAAATGCTAGCTATTGGTATATTCAAATTTTAACTTATAACTTAATCAAATATTTTTCAAATATGTATGCATATACTATTTTTAGTATTTATGTTGTATAAAAACAAATATGGTATACACGTACAATGCACGTGCAGAGAGACTAGAATATATATATATATATATATATATATATATATATATATATATAGTGTCCATATAAAAGTAATTTCAAAAACAGAAAAGGATCAAATATATCCCTCTACTTACATCAATTGTTTAATTACACCCTCCGTTATACTATCCACCTCTCAAAGCCCCTACCGTTACACTTTAGGCCAGATATACCCTTATTTTAGACGAAATACCACGTGTCACTACCAGATTAAATTGATCTATCCTTTTTTTTTTCTAACCCGATTCACTTTAAAAAATACATTACCCGACCCAAAGTCCACCCCACTTCTTCTCTCTCTCACCTCTTTTCCTCCTCTCTTCTCCCTCGCCTCACTGTGATTTCTTCTGAAACCCATCAATTTAATGCTTAAAATAGTTAATACAAATTGCAATGTTGTTCTACTATAGTCTCTCTCGGGTGACAAATCTTTGCAAGTCTATTGTCCTACTATTAATAAGAAATTAATCTTCAAACATGGACATAAAATCAGCATGTATAATCCTTTTTTCCCTTGATATATCACATTGGGAATATCATTCCAATTCTTAGGCTAAACCAAAAATTTCGAACACAGTACTTATTCCAGGTCTCTAATTGAAAAATCAAGATTCAAACTCTCTTAATATCTAACAGTGAAGATTATTTCGAATTCAAATTTCAATAACAACTAAATGCCTCAAGCTCTCAGTCTGCTCCCTAAGCCTTCGAAAAGTGCTCCTTACAGTGACATCGCTAGTAGTGTTCAATGTGTAACCACCACCAGCTTTCCCTTTGGTGCAGTCTTTGCAACCCTAAATATCAACAACTTTCCTCTTGACGAATTTGATAAATAAAAGGAAAACATGAGAAAAGAGATCTATGACTCGTCAAAAAAATATATTTCCGATCAGATCTAGTAAAATCTGGAGTAGAAACTTTCAGATCTCCCGTCTCTTGTATGTATTTCTCAAGATCTGTGTGTAAATGTGTTTGTAGGTATAGGGAAAGGGGAAGAAAAGTGTGAGGTGACAAATCTAAAGGTTCTCCATGGTTGCCGACAAGTTCGCCAGTGGACATCCCGACCATGGTTACAACAGTGAGAAGAGAGGAGGAAAAAAGGGGAGAGAGAGAAGCAGTGGAGTGGACTTTGGGTCGGGTTATGTGTTTCTTAAAGTGAATCGGGTTAGAAAAAAAAGGGACGGGTCAATTTAATTTGGTAGTGACACATGGCAAATCGTCTAAAATAAGGGTATATCTGGCCCAAAGTGTAACGTTAGAGGCTTTGAGAGGTGGATAGTGTAATGCAGGGTATAATTAAACAATTAATGTAAGTAGAAGGACATATTTGATCCTTTTCCGTTTAAAAACACACACACACAATATATATATATATATATATAT
>ML364663.1:0-11064 GCA_005239505.1 Nicotiana paniculata
ATAGGATGGTTGAGATCCTTCGACCTTTAACATAGGCAGCGGATTTGAGCATGTGAATGAAGAATTTTCTAGTACAAATGGTTTATCAATTTATCCTGTGTGAATCTGAATTAATTATGTTAGACTAGTGAATTTCGGATTACCATATGTTTAACATTAACATTCCGACATAAATTTAGTTCCCCACACTTGTTCAAACATAAAATAGATAGTAATTCCCTTATTTATATTAGCAAGAAACCTACTTTGACTAGAACTAGAAATAAAAACCTATTTCTTTAGATATTAAATAAAAAATTTAGGTTTCTTACTATAGCTTTAGTCTTCGAACGTTGTCCCNAAAGAATTGGCAAGTTGAATTCATGTTATCAATCTTTTGGGCACGCTTATATGATTGAACATGTGTTACGTCGAACGTATATCTCGAGTACCCATTAATATACACATGAACTGACTTTTCTTTTTTTGGGCTAAAAAATAACTAACTGAAATTTTAAGACACTGGATGAATAACCTAAGGGACGGTTTGGTGGAACATAATCTAGGCAGAAATTAGTAATGAAGGAATTAATAATGCCTTAATTATTATACGAAATTTTTCTTGCATATTGTATAGCTTAAAATAGTGCATTAATTACTGCTGTGCATATATTATGTGTGCTAGAAACAAAAATGAAAATTAAAAAAAAAGTATATAAGTATTGCTGAAGTGTACAAGTGAAAAAAGTATAATCAAATCATGTATCGTGTATGCTGAATTTATCGAGCACTAAAAATATTACAAACATTTTTTGAAATACTTAAATATCACAAATATGACAATAAGCATATTTCTTGTAATACAAATATTAGTGTAACTTTGTGATGCCCTTGGCAGAGGGATGGCTGATGAGGACGGGTCAAGCGGAATTGGCAGGCTTCTAGAGTGACAATCTTTTTGAGGAATGAGTGCACATGTCACCTTAGGCGAATCCCATATCGAAATGGGAGAGGAAAGTCAAGAGATTTTTAAGGCATGACAAAAGTTCACACGCGCGCATTTTGGACTTGAGGTGGCGTAGCTAGGCGATCCTGGACCCAAAGCTGACATTACGTGCCACGAGATTGGGTCGTGTCAAATATGATATCAGAGCTGAATCTCCTTCAGTACGGTCAGTGGCGGAGCCACATGCACATGACACCCCTTCGCTGGAAAATTACACTATATAACTCGGTAATTTTTTTTAAATATGTATATATACTATATAATGACACCCCTTAACTTCTTGGTGAGTTTGTTTCCTTATATTTGACTCCCCTTAATGAAAATCCCGACACTGAGTACGGTGGTGGGGAAAACCTCCGAGGACGCCGAGTCCTAAAAGGATGAATGTGATGCCCATGACGGAGGGCAAAATTATGAGAGCGGATAAAGCAAAACTGATAAGCTTCTGAAAAAGGGACCACCTTAGGTGAATCCCGTATTGAAATGGGAAAGGAAAGTCAAAAGCTTTATAAGGCATGACAAAAATTCACACGCGTGATTTTTGGGCTTGACGCGGTGTAGCTCGAAAGACAAATTCGGGCGGGCCTGGGCCCAAAGCGGACATTACGTGCCATGGGCTTGGATCAAGAAAAATATGATTTCGGAGCTGAATCTCCCNCTTTATAAGGCATGAAACAAGTTCACATGGTACTCCCACTTTTGGGGCTCGAGGTGGCGTAGCCCGAAGGATAAATCTGTGCGTGCATAAGCCCAAAGATACGTGGCATTGGCTTGGGTCACAACACATTTTTCTTTAGATCTTTACATAAATAGCTAGTGGAATTTATTGTTTGCTTTATCTAGTTGATATACATAAAATATACATGATTATACACATATTATACATATATTATATATTTACCAATTATTTTCAATTTAGATAGGTGGTTGTTTAAGTTAATTCTTCTTTTACTTACTCACCTTTAAGCAAGGGATATGGTATAACTAAAGATATTTAGAAGTGATTTTCTATACAATGAAATCTCATTAATTATAAAGTATATTTTTATTATTATGCGTGAGATTTTTCAACCTTAAGTTCAAATTGATTATTGTTCAGACCCCCGGCACCGGCCCCATGTTACTTTATCCCAATTTGGTAATATAATTCATGAAGTAACCATCTGGTCCAACTATAACTCATGAAGTAACCAGCTGGTCCCTGCTAGGGGTGTTCAAAACTGACCCCAAACTGAAACCCGAGCCGCAAAAGTGGCTTAATGCTTATTGGTATCGGGTTATCGGTTTAACAGATGGGGAACAAATTGAAATTTTATTGTTAACGGCTTATTAGTTTGGGGGCGGATTATCCAATGATATAGCTTCTATCGAGTATCAATTCCCGTTAACAAGTGATACCGCCAAGATAAATGCCTCGTCAATGTTTTCTCCTTTCAATTTTTTTCTAGATCAAGATTCAAGGAATTTGTTTCTATAAAATCACGTCAAATAAAATTGAATAATGAATTTTTAGTTAAATTTTGAAGGCTTTTTAAGAAAAATAGGTGGTTATAACTTGCTGCCTTCTATTGTATCAGCATGTGTGCAGATTCTGTATGTGTAGACATATAATTGTATCAGTATGTTGCCAAAATAGGCCTCTATAATATAAATTTAAATAGTCCGATAAACCGCCCGATAACCGCTCGATAATAGCTAAACTGATACCAATCCGCCTGATATCTTATCGGGTGGCTAGCGGTTAGTACATTTAAAAGCTGATAATCGATAAGCCAAATTATTAAGTGTAAATAACCGTGTGATCTGTCCGATAAGTAGCCCTAGTCCCTGGTGGCCGATGCACTTATCAAAAAGAAAAAATGTGAAAAGAAAAATAACAAAGAACAAGAAAGAACTTTAATGTTCTATCATTTTTTGTATGTGTTTTTCATTTGATATTCAATACTCGCATCAGTATTCTGATTAATTCAAATTTATATCGTGTAAAGAAAATAAAACATTGTCGGCTAAAAATGTTTATTCTCAAAGTTCAAACTCATGATATCTTGTTAGGATAAAGGGATCATATCCATCCTAAATACTTTGATGGTTGCTATTTGTTTACCCAAAAAATACGAGTAACAATTAAATTTGATTTGTTGTTTTAAAGACATGTGATATAATTCAATATCAATTGATAATCAAGAAGTATAAAGTATAACTGAAGGAAATAAATGAGTCAAACTAGGGTTACTTAAGCTGTATCGATCTCGAGCTTAGTGACCTCGAGATGAACCAAGAACAATAAAGTAAGAACAACAAAAGATAAAGGACAATTCTGATGGACAATGAACGAAAAGTAGAGAGTATATTGTTTGCCAAATGATTAGATGATCTTTAAAAATGATTGGGGAACCCTAAATAAGGTACATTTCTATTTACATTAAAGAATCTTATTGGGACAGCTATGTAAGCACCTAGTACGGATTTGCACTAATTTTTAGAAATCTATTCCAAGATTTACGCCATGATATTGGAGACGTTGCAGGAATCTTGCTCATTCTGTTACAAATTTGTAACGACATTATCTCGAGGCCAGTCACATTGGGCTCCGACAGTCCTCGAACACTTGATTCTTCGAGCCTCGTACTCTGTCGTTGAGCTCGATCTTGGTCCCTTGAGCTCGAACTCGATCCATCCCGAACTCGATTTTAAAGGCTATCCCTTGAGCCCTGGAAATCAGACATACCTGATTTTGACCATGTACAGATAGTCCCCGCATTTCTTAGAGTAAAATGATAAAGAACGATTTGATCTTCGATGCTCCGGTGCCTAGGTCACTTGGTGGATGAGCTCGAAGAGCCTAAGTCAAAAGGGAGCTCGAGCAAAGTCCCCGAGCCATTAGGTGGAAAAAGTGCACCTCGTCCCAGAGGACACTTGGTAGATGAGCTCGAAGAGCCTAAGTCTAAGGCCCTTGATAGACAGGATAATATCCTAAGTTAATCACCCGAGGTAATCAATGTAGATGATTCGCCACCAGGCCCGGTGTTCTCCGTAGGGCAATTTTGAGATGCCCATGACATGAGGACTCCTGATGTGGGAATGACCCATGAAGGGAGTGACATTTTTCGGATGTGGGAATGACCCAGTAATATCCATATCTAATTACTTTTTGAACTAAAGAGTCAGCACCAGAGTGGTTCCCACTAGTGCCTTCATGGATTTCTCGCAACACATAATCGGTTTCTCCTGGCCCTAAGCATTCTGCCGGTGGTCCGTCGAAGGTCCTCCTATACAATGTTCCGTCTCCATCTAATGCAAACGTAACAACATTGGTTCGTAGGGCCCTCGATT
The DNA here is from genome assembly GCA_005239505.1 of Nicotiana paniculata. Taxonomy (NCBI): domain Eukaryota; kingdom Viridiplantae; phylum Streptophyta; class Magnoliopsida; order Solanales; family Solanaceae; genus Nicotiana; species Nicotiana paniculata. Next base: position 4,319 of record ML364663.1, read on the forward strand.
CTTTATGGTTCGATGGGAGTTTTCCACTTTTCAAATAATCGATGTACTTATTCCTCCAATCCCAAGTCAGGCTCTTAGAATTTATCTTGGCATGACCCTCTTAAACCAAAGAACTCAATAATTGAACAACAGTCCCCGGGACGATATCATCTTCTTCAACCTAGGATCCCAAATTAGCAAGTGCATCAGCCTCACTGTTTTTCTCTCGAGGTATATGGTCCACCGTCTACTCTCTAAAGCGATGCAATGTTACTTGCAGTTTGTCCAAATATCTTTGCATTCTATCTTCTCGAACTTTAAAGATTTTGTTTACTTGGTTTACCACAAAAAGAGTCACATTTGTCCTCGATGACTTCCGCTCCCAGGCTTTTGGCTAATTCGAGACCGTCAATCATGGCCTCATACTCGGCCTCATTGTTAGTTAATCTAGAAGTTGTGACAGATTGTCGGATAGTGCTACCCGTAGGTGGTCATAAAACAATGCCGAGCCTGGACCCATTCGCATTCAAGGCATCGTCTGTGAAAAGGGTCCATACACCCGACGATGTACCTGAGTTTAGTAGTAGTTCCTTCTCTACTTCGGGTACGAGGGTAGGAGTAAAATCAGCCACGAAGTCTGCTAGAATTTTAGACTTGATAGCCGTTCGGGTTGATATTCAATATCGTACCCAACAAGCTCGATTGCCCATTTGGCCAATCGGACGGATAACTCGGGCTTGTGCAAAACATTTCGAAGTGGGTATGTAGTTAACAAACATATGGGATGACATTGGAAATATGGCTTCAATTTTCTAGATGCGCTTATTAATGCAAGTGCTAACTTTTCTAAATGTGGATACATGATTTTATTATCTCCAAAGGTTCGACTTACATAATAAACAGGAAATTGTGTACATTGTCCTCAAACCAGCACACCGCTTACCGCTACGTCGGACACACCGAAGTATAAGTAAAGTTTTTGTCATTCTTCTGAGTATAAAGTACGGGCGGGCTCGACAGTACCGCTTTAACTCCTCCAACGCTTGCTGACATTCCGGAGTCCATGCAAAGTCATTCTTCTTTTTGGGTAGGGAGAAGAATTGGTGGCTCTGATCCGATGACCTCGAGATAAATCATCCTAGAGCAGCTATCCGCCTAGTTAGCCGTTGTACGACCTTCACACTGGCCACAACGGTGATTTCTTCGATGGCTTTAATGTTGTCAGGGACTTAACTAGCATGTCATCAATATAAACTTCCATAGATTGGCACGTAGCCCCTGCAATTTTTAGCTCGAAGAGCATTACGTTGTAACAATATGTTCCAGATTTCGTAATAAACTAAGTTATTTCCTGGTCCTTCCGGGTTCATTTGAATCTGACTGTACATGGAGTAGGCATCGACAAAGGTTAAGATCTTGTGGCCAGTTGTGGTGTCGATCATACGATCGATGTTAGGCAACGGGAAAGAGTCTTTGGGGCAGGACTTGTTCAGATCTTTGCAATCTATACACATTCTAAGTTTGTTTCCCTTTTTGGGGACTACCATTACATTGGCTAGTCACTCGGGTATTTTACTTCCCTAATGGACCCTATTTTGAGAAGTTCAGTTACCTCGTCCTTTATGAATGCGTGCTTCACCTCGGACGGGTTTGTACCTGGTTCAAGACTTAGCCGATGGGTGGTTATCTCCGATGGGATCCATATTATATCTAAATTGGACCAAGCAAAACAATCTATGTTATCGATAATTGAATGAGTTTTTTCCTGAGTTTGGGGGTTAAACCCGTTCCTAGGTATACCTTCCGTTCTGGTAGATGCTCGATCAATATCACCTGCTCTAGTACCTCGATTGTGGACTTCATTGTGTACGACTCCTCGGGGGAGACAAAGGCTTGAGGGGTTAGGAAGTCCTCTCCCTCAGCCTCGGCTACCTGTTCCTCGGATTCAATTGAGGATATGGACTGTGATTGCTATTTGACTGTCAGCTTATTTTTGATGTTCGACTTTTCGAGGTAGAGGTGTCGATGTTGGTGTCAAATCCTGAATTGCAAACATGATTACCTTTACTGCACGTTACTCCCCGTACACTATCTTCACACCATCTTTTGTCGGAAACTTCATCATTTGTTGGAGGGCCGAGGGTACTGCCCTCATGCTATGGATCCATGGCCTCCCAAGCAATGCATTGTACCTCATGTCACCTTTGATGACATGAAATTTAGTGTCCTGTATAGTACCGACCACGTTCACTGGGATGATTATTTCTCCCTTTGTCATTTCTCTTACGATGTTGAAGCAATTCAAGACTCGAGATGCAGGTATGATTTGATCTAGCAGCCTGAGCTGCTCTCTGACCCTCGACCTGATTATGTTCGCCGAGCTACCTGGATCCACAAGAATACGTTTAAATTGAAATTTATTTAATGGAACAGAAATTACTAGTGCATCATTCTGCGGATGAGAGAGGCCTTCAATGTATTCTTCATTAAATGTAAGGGTGCCTTCGGGCACGTAGTCTCAAGCCCGCTTGTTCCTTGTAATTGACACTTTAGTGCGTTTGAACACGGGTCCATGCTGATAAGCTTAAAATTTATTGCCCTAACATTTTGTTTTTGGTTACATACTTGGAGAAATTTACAGATTTTTTGGGTGTTGGCTGGTGTTCTAGTCCCAGTATATCTAGTTCCTTCATTGGTCGATCTGGATAATATTGAGGGGTCGAGCAATAAAATAGTAACCACGGCCCTACCTAAGCGTGCTTCGACTCTAAACGTTCCCTTCGCTGCCTCGTTAAATATCTCCTTGAGAAAACCCAAATGGGACAAAACTCAAGTGAGGGAAAAAATAGTATGACTTCTAGGATGCTTTTCTCTCGGAAGTTGAAGTATTTGTGGCTGCTGATTTCCAATTGTTTGGTAGCAAATTTCCTTTCATTATCTTTAATTGGAATGAATCCATGTTTGCAAAGGCTGTGCTTTTATATGGACCATCCCAATTTATTCCCAGCTTGCCTTCCCTGGGATCTTTGCTTGCTTGAGTTTTAGCTTTCAGTATGTAGTCCCGACATTGAGCAACTGCACATTTTCTTTCTTGTTGTAATAGTGTTATGATTTTTGTTTTTGGGCGACTATTCTTATATAGGCCATATCTCTTTGTTCGTCGACTTTGTCAAGTTCTTGCATTTTTCTCTCGTCACTACTCATGCCTCTCTCATGGGAGTACCTTAGGCTTGGGTCTTCGAGCTCGACCAGTATGTCCCATAGACCAAAGAGTAGGGTCACTCTCATGTGCTTGTTTTCGGAGTTGTTCGGTAGGCCCATAATAATTCTAGTTTTTCCAGCCACAGTCCCTTGGCATGTTCAAGCTTCTTCTTCATAATTTTTAATATTGATTTTTTGGAGGACTCTGCTTGTCCCTTACCAATAGGGTAATAAAGGATCGAGATTATCCTCTTGGTATGCCATTTCTCGAAGAATTCGACGGTTTTCTTTCCTGTGAACTGGAAACTGTTGGCACAACAGATTTCATTGGAAGGCCGAACAGGCAGATGATGTTTCTCCATACAAATGTGATTACTCCATGGTCCCGTATTTGGGCGAATGCTCCTGCTTCCACCCACTTATAGAAATAGTCAGCTAAAACATAAAGAAATCATACATACCTTGCCCTGCTGGTAGGGGTCCATGATGTCTATTCCTTATTTGCTGAACGGCCTAGGGGATGTGACCTAGTGGAGATATTTGTCTACTTGGTGAATCATTGGGGCGTTGTTTTGGCACTGCTCGCAACTCTTTACCAAGTTTTCTGCATCCTTTTTCATGGTGGGATAGTAATATCATGCCCGTATAAGGGAGTGTGCCATCCTTCAGGTATGCGACAATAAGATTGCGCCAGTTCCAAGTTAAGTTTATGATTCTTACCTCGATCTGGTCTAGTGATGAGTTGAGGAGATGGACCACATTTTTTTCTCTGGAGTGATGCTTTTTGTCGTTGCGACTAGTTTGGAGAGTCTGTCTGCCTCGACATTCTGTGCTCCTAGCATTTGGTCGAGCTGACACTCGTCGAACATAGGCAGTAGCTTATAGATTTTGGTCTGGTGTTTTTGCAATATTTTTTCCTTAATTTGGAAATTCCCGGTGACTTGATTGATTACGAGCTGGTAATCGCAACACGGTTTAAACAATTTTGCCCCATATTTGAGTGCCAGTCTTACACCTACAGTTACGAACTCTCACTCGGCCTCATTGTTAGTCATATCCGGGCACTTATGGACTTCAAGTACGAGTGCCGGTACAAAACCCGATTCATTGGATGCACCATTGGTGTATGGTACCTAGAGGTCTTGTGTTCGTAGAGGTTTGGACTGCTTCCCTTTCGACTTCAGGCATTATTTTTATGCTATAGTCGGCAAGAACTTGTGACTTTATCACCGTTCGCAGTTGATATGTGATATCGTGTTGAATCAGCTCGATGGCCCATTTAGTCAGCCTTTCCGAGAGCTAGGGTTTATCTAAAATGCTTCTGAGAGGGAAGGTCATGACAACCAAGATGGTGTGACATTGAAAATATGGTGTAAGATTCCATGAAGCTACGACTAAGGTTGGCGCTAATTTTTTGAGATGTGGGTACCTCGTCTCAATGTCGACGAGTGTTTTGCTAATGTAAGTTATGGGAGATTTTTTACCTTTGTTTTCTCGAATTAAGACTACGCTTACAAGTACCTTGGATACAACTAGATATTCAACGGGATGCTCCCGCGGCTCGTGTTTTGTAAGCAAAGGCAGAGATGACAGGTATGTCTTTAGTTCACGTACAACCTGGACGCACTCAGAAGTCCATTCGAGGCCGTTATCTTTCTTGAGTACGCCAAATAATTTATGGCACCTATCCGTTGACCGCGAGATGAACCATTATAGGGCGGTGATGTGATCGGTCAACCTTTGGACTTGTTTTTTGGTGGTCAAGAGTTCTGGTATCCCTTCAATGGCTTTGATTTGGTCTGAGTTGAACTCGATCCCTCGTTTTGATACAAGAAAACCCAATAAGTTTCCCGAGGCTACACCGAATGCGCATTTCTACGGGTTCAACTTCATTCAGTACCGTCTAAGTATGTTGAAAGTTTCTTTCAAATGATCGATGTCATCTTCTCCCCTTTTGGACTTGACTAAACTCTTGTCTATGTATACTTCCATTATTTTTCCGAGCTAACCTTTGAACATCTTTGTCACCAACCTTTGATAAGTGGCTCCCGCATTTTTTAGTCCAAACGACATGACCCTGTAGCAATATGTTCCTTGGTAGATGGTGAACATGGTTTTTTCTTGATATTTGTCTTCCATGAGGATCTGATTATAGCCTGAGTAAGCGTCCAAGAAACTTAACAGCTCACGCCCGGCCATTACATTGATGAGTTTGTCGATATGAGGCAATGGGAATGAATCTTTCGGGTATGCTTTGTCCAAATCTGTGAAATCTACACACATCCGCCATTTTCCATTCTTCTTTTTGACCATCACTACGTTGGCGACCCATTTGGGGTACTTTAATTTCCTGATGAAATAAGTTTCTAGCCGTTTTTCCACTTCCTCGCACAACGTCATTAATTGTGGAGTTGAATTTACGTCTAACCTGTCTCATTGGAGGGTGGAATGGTTCGACGTTTAATTTGTGCTTGGCAATTTTCTTTGGGATTCCTAGAACATATGCATGGCTGAAAGAAAACAAATTTGCGTCAGCTATTAAGAATTGACTGAATTTACTTGGTTCCCGAAGCTTGCAGCCTACACAGTTCTTCTTGCTGTGGTCGTTGAGATCCAATTTCATAGGACCAAGGTCATTTATGGTCAACCCATTAGCATCGACCGTGTTAGGGTCCTTGATGACGTCCTCTGTCTCTTCTTGCTCCTACCTCGACCCTATTGATTGTTATGCCTCTTTTTCTTTGTCTTTTATCTGTTGCGTGTCGCACCCCGTTTTTCCCTCTCCTTTCAGATCAATCAGGGTTCTAGACACTATTAGGACAACTCGTTTCCTTTTGGGAAAAGGGGTATGTAAGGAATTGAAGAGTCGCCACCTAACAAATTAAGGCACGTTAGGGCACATACTAAGGGTCATTATAACACAGATCTGAATAACTAAAGATTAGGTAAGGACTTGAAATTACTTCAAGGGGAAGGTTTTAGGCACCCGTCAAAGTCCACAAATGTGGTTCCTGGCCAAACAAGCTTTGTGAATTTAAACAAGTAGCAGATAAGCATAAACAAATAAAGGTTTTGAAAAGATTCGCAGTCTAAGCACGCATGTGAAATAAAGTATTAGAATATTTAAAGTCTAAGCACATATATAAGGTTTTGAAAGATTTACAGTCTAAGCACACATGTGTAAAGGATAGGGGAGTTATAGGTTTTTTATCCTATAGGATCACATCAATGCAATGCCCGATAATCACTCCTCATAAAGGGGCTACACGTGGCATTAGCGCACCGGTCATCATATCCATATCTATCCTTTCCCACCCCTGAGTGGTTATTTAAGCGAGTGTTGTATAACGAGCTCTATGCGTGCTGTTACCTGACCCTTCTTAATGGTCCTGGAGGATATTAGGACCTCTACCTACAGGTACTTCTAGACAGATCCCTAAGGTTTAAAATGGGAAAATACTAGGCGACATGCAAGAACAAATAGGACTTTACCAAATAAAGGCAGGAAAGAACAATTAAGAGGCTCAGATTTACCTCCACAGATAATGCACGTAATCAACACGACT
>MDKI01155619.1:0-26317 GCA_005239505.1 Nicotiana paniculata
TTAAATAATAGTTGGCCCAATGCCAATTAATTAGTTGAGGCACATATTTTCCTCAAATAAGCTCCTAGCCCAATACATATGTAGCAACAATAAACATCTCATTGCCCATAATACCATAGTTGGAGTTAATCTTTAATTGTTAGTTTAGTCAGATTAATTCTTAAAATTTGACTCTTTTGTAGTAATTACTTATTACAAAAAAGAGATTCTTTTTATAGTTAAAGTAAATTAATCACTGGATCACAAATATTCATGAATAACTCAGAGGATTGAAAATAAATAATTTCGTCTTAACCAATATCGGGAAGACCCGCTTCAGAATAAAGACATAATAAAAATGGCAAAGTCGTGTTTCAATTCTTTCAAATAAATTAAAATTTTGTTATTATATTAACTCTGAGTAGGCTCCAATTTTAGGTATGACGCACGAACTAAGGTCGGGGATACTCGTCCTAGTTTGAGATCAATGAAGTCATCAATAATAAAGGCGTACATAGGCAAACCATGAAAATCAAATAAAGCATAGTTTATTTAAAATTAATTTAAAGCCAAATGTATTCAATAAAGCGACCATGTTAGAACCACGGGACTCGGAGAATGCCTTATACCTTCTCCCCGGTCGACAAAATTCTTTACCCGGACTTTGTTTTCGCAGATCAATAATAAAAGAGTCAAATCTTCCTTTGACTAAGGACTTTGTTTTCGCAGATCAATAATAAAAGAGTCAAATCTTCCTTTGACTAAGGATTCAAATAAAAGGTGACATGGAACACCCAAAAATTAATTGCAAGTTGCGACTCTGTAAATAAAATAATCCCTACTTAAATTGTCACTTTAATTGGAAAAACTCTTTAACCCACAATCTACAATAACACATATCTTCTTTTGCGGGGAAAAAAAGGAGCGTGACAGCTCTGGCGAATCGCGGATAAGCACCCCATTCTTTTTTGAGATTAAGCCGGTGGGCCTGGGCTCCCGATGAAGGATTATTAGTCACCCATATTTAAGAACAGGGAGGGTCCAGTAGTTAAGCCGGAGAAGTATTGCTCCCGGTACGCTACCCCTTCCCAACTCGAGTTGTCCGCTCGTTTTATGGCCAGTCTAGATACACCTCATCCCCTAGGATTTTTAAAACCTAGAAGAACAAGACACATGCTTGTTATCCCTAGTAGGATCGTTTTGTTGCATCATGTGAATTTGACATAGCGAAGCTCGGCACAGGGGCCGAGTCCGTATAAGACAAGTATTCTTTTTGAGACCACCATGTTAACGTATGTGCTACTTGCTGCATCAATTGGAAGGCCTGCTTGCATTTGTTGATCGGCTTTAGAAAATTAGTTGTGCGGAATTTGAAAAAAAATAAATCATTCCCCCAGTTTTGTACAAATAATTCATTTTTACTAAATTAAAAAAAAGGACTAATCCGACACGAGGTGTTAAAAAAAAAGAAAAAAAATGGTCAAGTTCAAACTACGCAAGTTCGATTCTCTCCATTCAGGTGGGGTACGTAGGAAACCTTCATCGGGTTCAGCCCCTATTTTTGCAAGAGTGTTCGAAATCGGTGTGTCCATAATATTTTTCAATTTTAAAAAAATAATAATAAATCGATAGTTTTGCTGCTTTTTGTCCTTTTCATTATTTTGACGTTTGCATCCGATCATGTTTTTCGATACACCCTCAAAACCTTCTTTGGAACTTCCAAAGGCTGTTTTCATAAATATAGCTAATATTTTACCATTTTTCCCGTATGTCAAACCATTTTTGCTTAAATAGCCTTAAAACCTTCCTCGGAAGTGCCAGAGGGCTATGTCCGTACATAATGGTTACTTTGCTCATTTTTAATACCTTTTACCATTTCATCTTTATTTTTGACCATTTTACCTAGACAAGCTTTAAACCTTCCTCGGAAGTGTCTAAGGGCTATTTTCAGGACAATAGTAATTTTTCTTTTGCCGTGTCGTCCCTTGTTTTGGCCATTTTTGCCAAGTCAACCTTATAGCCTTTTTTGTGAAGTATCAAATGGGTGTTTTTCGTAAAAAATAAATTTTTATTTGTTTTTACCCGCTTATCCATGTGTCAGAATGTTTTATACCAGATGTGGATCAGCCACACCGAGATAGCACATGTGGCCCAAGGACAGGCCAGCCTAGATTTCTTGTATGACAGGTACGGACATGAAGGGGGATTCTTAGACTATGGGAAGAAGCTTGTTAATAAACAAAACACACACATGGCGAGAACACAGTTAGAAAGCATTCATTGTAGCTTTCTTGGGGTGCATAGTCTTCCAAGAGAGGATCGAAGATAAACATTCGGTTATCTGAGATAGTCACAACCATGATGAAAAGAAAAGATTCCTCCATTCTTCCTATGGTGTTAGAAGATATCTTTCATTTCTTGACCATGTGCTGGGAAGGAAACGGTTTCTTTGAAGGTTTCAACCTCATGCTCCAGATGTGGTTCATGGATCATCTTTTCCGTCGTCCTTATCAGGTAGACCACCGTACTTGTTAGGGCAATTTGTTCGCCAGTATAATGCTAGATTGAAAAGTGAGTTGGAGATTCGAAGTTTTCAAAAAAATGTCCATTATTGGAGGGAGTATCTCCAGTCCTTAACAGATGATCAAATTACATGGAACTATCTTTGGTCCACCGCAGAATATGTCATATATAAGTCATCTTGCCATCTGTTTCTGATCTTGATGGGGCTTCGAGGTTATCAGCCATATGCTCCCATGAGAGTTCTACATCAGTTGGGTCACAAGCAGATAGTGCCCCCGGTAGAGGCTATGGAAAACTTTATCTGGGAAGCAATATCAGAGGATCACATTCGTGAAGCTTATCCTTCACATGTTTGGAATGGCACTAAGATACTCGAGCGTGGCACCATGGTGGCAGATAGAGAACGGGGTGAGTTGAATCCTTCTTATCTTGAGTTGTTTTATAATTAAGATGCTCTCGCAGATAGACCGGGGACAGTCGTGAAAAGCACCGCAGAGTGGGAGACTAAGATTCAAAATAGAGTTGGGCTGGCTATGGAAGAGATGGAAAGAGATTATGAATCTGCCTTCAGAGCACTACAAGAAGAGCTCAACATCGTTAAAGTAGACATGGATCTGCTATATGATGCTTTTGAGAAAGAGAAAGCTCATTGGGCATGAGAGAAGCAAGCACTTAAAGCCAAAATTCAAAACAATAACATATCCACAATCGATCAACACTAGGAAGAGAGAGAAGCCTAGTTCAGGGTAGTCGGTGATCATGAGCGCATGAGTTATGCTCCACTAATCCAAGGTCTAAGGGATCAGTTAGAGGGAGTTGAATAAAGTAAAGAGCGACATATCACCGACTTTGAAATAGAAAGACATCACTACCAAAAGGTTATCAATCGGTTAGAGGGGGAGTCACTAGAAGTTCGGTTCCCGAGAGATATGGACTTGGAGAGAGAGCATGATGTGTTGGATCTAGCCAAAACTAGTGGTCAACAAAATCAAGAGGTGTATTTGGCTCAGGAGCACATTAAGGGAAAGATCCTCTAGGTATCCACATATACCTCTCGAGCTTGTAGGAGTTTCCAAGGAATGACACCTGAGCGGTTTGCTGAAGTATCATTAAAAGTCGCCCGTCCTATATTTGCAGATTTAGAGAGGACATACCGCGACATTGGGGGTCAGCCGCAGGAATAAGCTCCATGACTACAATAATGCTGGTGGATTCTCCTGAAGATTTTTTTTTAAGTTGGCAGTCCACTTTGACAATTTCTTTGAGGTCTTTAAGTTTGTGAGAGTCTTTTGTTGTTTTGAGCCTTGTTATTTTCCCTTTTGGCATAAAAAGTCAGTTTGAGTCAAAAATAGTCTTGTTTAAATGGTTATCTTTATGTAATTCTTGTTATTGAGTCTTGTATAAAAAAAAACTGAAAATCAATGAAAAAGATGTTTGTTTTGTAAAAAAAACAAATGGCCGTGTCCCTGAACTACATAATGATCTGATTCATGCGGCGACATGATACGTAGACAACCTCTAAAAGTTTCGATCGAAATATTTCAATGAGTTTAAAATGAGGGAACAAAATGAGGCGAGGGAAAAGAAAAGCGAAAAAAATGAGAAAGAGAGAAAAAAATTTAATTGAGAGCGTCAATAAGCAGAAATCTTATAAGTCGGGATGAAACATGAAGCCTTCCAAAAGAATGTTAGAAATGCTGACAATGTTAGGAACATGGCATATTACGTGTGATTCATATATGTAAAATGCTTAACCCTAACACGTTTGTTGTCTCTTATATAGTAAGCTTAAGGTGGTTGGTTTGTGGTGAATCTGGCAACACATCATTACTTCACTATATATAAAGGAAAGGTACCGATGGCTAATAATTATGAAATAGAGTTTGTCAGTGACGACCCCCATGGTCAGTCAGTTGAGCAAACGTCGGAGGAAGTAAGAAGATTAAAACAACAATTGTCTAATATATATCAAGCTTGGGTCTCCGATCAGCCTCCACCTCAGGGTCCCCCAGAAAGAGCTTCCACCATACCCCTGGCTACTCAACCACCGCTCCATGCAACGAGCGATCACATTCTACCACCAGGGTATGTGAAAAACTACAGCTTCCATGCCGCCCATGGTACCTCTAATTTGAGACCTCTAGCCGCACCGGTCAGGAACACCCCTCTTATTGTGTTTGGAGCACTGATATATACAATCCCGCCACCAGCTCCTGTGATAAGGCCAAACAACAAGCCACCATTTCAAGTTTACGATACCCAATACTACTCTCCAAATATGGTTTTCAGGGTCTCGGCTTCATACAATCAGACTCCTCAGTACGAGTCACCAGTGGAAAATGCAAAGCCTGCAAAGAAGGGCGAGCCAAGTGAGATGGCCAGGAAAATGAAAAGTCTTGAACAGAACATAAAGAACATACAGGAACTATATGGTCACAAAAGTGTATCGTTCAGTGATCTATGCATGTTCCCTTACATCCATTTACCATCAGGGTTCAAGACCCCAAAATTTGAGAAGTATGATGGACACGGTAACCCTATCACCCACTTGAAAAGGTACTGCAACCAGCTGACAGGTGCATGTGGAAAAGAAGAATTACCGATGGCTTATTTTGGGGAAAGGCCTTCGTCAAACAATTCCAGTACCACATAGATATTGCACCAGATCCCAATTCCATGTCCAATATGAAGAAAAAGCCGACTGAAAGCTTTAGGGAGTATGAAATCAAGTGGAGGGATCAAACGGCTAGAGTCAAGACACCCATGGATGACCACGAGTTGATCACTATTTTTCTGGAGGCTCAAGTGCCTGATTACTTTTAGAACATGATGTCCGCGATAGGTAGACCTTTTGCAGAAGCAATCAAAATAGGGGAGATGGTCGAAAGTAGCCTCAAGACTGGCAGAATTGTAAGTCAAGCTGCTCTCAAAGCCACTACCCAAGCTGTCCAAAATAGGTTGGGAAGCTTGGCAAATAGAAAGAAGAGAGATGAAGGGTCCATGATGACTTCGAGATCTAGGGAAGTTCAAAGAGGGGAATCACACCCTTAAGTGCAAGTTCATCAGGGGAAATTCAGCTACCCTCAACATTATTATCCTCCGCCAATTCCTCAATATTCTATGGGCCAACCACAGTATACAGTGTTCAATGCTCAATCCTATGCTCGGCCTCCCAATCAGCAAGTACGGGCACCAGCTCCAAGGATCCCCCGGCCTTAGCAGCAAATTTTTCGGGCACCCTACAATGCTTGACCCAGACAGGATTATGGTCGAGAGCAGCGACCGGCAGAAAAATCACTCCATAGGCTGAATCATACTCTAGTCTATTCTAGAAGCTGAAGCAAATAGGCGTTATTGGACCCATCGCTCCCCACCATATGCATCCTGATTCACATGTATTCAAGAAAATGCTAGATGTGAATATCATTCAGGTGCCTGGGGCATATCACTGATGAATCTTGGACTCTGAAAAGAGCCATAGAAAGACTAATTGCTGAAAAATTGACTGTAGTGACAAATGACGAGGACCCTCCTAATGTGACCAACAACCCCTTGTCAGTACACATTGATGTTCACTTTGTAAGAATGATTGGCCGAGATCAATAATACAAGCCGACTGGTCGAGCAGAAATGACAGCAGGAACGATTCAAGAGGAAACAAAACTGGAAGTCGGTCCAAGCCGAGATGTGCCGTTGATTGTGAAAGGCGCCCCAGGCTTAGAAAAGGTAACTTTATTTGTTCCCAAGGTCTCGATATTGGAAGTTCACTCCAATGTTCCAAGCCCAAGGTTGTATGTCCTTGGAGGCTACCCCAACACAAAGAAGAATCAGGGTGGTACGAAGGGTATAATAGAGCCAATCACAGTCAAACCTGTCATGCAACCCCCTGTGACGAACACGAAAACCATTCCTTGGAACTACAAAAAAACTGTGATGACTTACAAAGGCAAGGAAATCATAGAAGAAGTAGGGGAAACTGGAGGTTTGGCTTGATCGGGGAGGTGTTACTCTCCAGAAGAGTTGATAGTCCAAGAAAACCAGAGAAGGCCAATTACCAATAAAGAAACCGATCATTGAAGAAGAGGTAGAAGAGTTTTTGAAAAAGATGAAAGTTCAGGTTTACTCAATCATTGACCAGCTGAGAAAGACACCTTCCCAAATTTCTCTACTATCTCTGCTCATACATTCAAACGAGCATGCTCGTATGCTAATCAAGATTTTGAACGAGGCACATGTCTCAGAGAAGACCACAGTGAATCAGGTAGTGAAGATGGCCAACATATTTTTTGAGGTGAACATAATCACCTTTACTGATGATGAACTCCCCGAAGAAGGAGCCGAGCACAACAGGGCTTTACATTTGATTGCTTAATGTGAGGGGCACTACGTAAAGAGAGTCATGGTTGATGGAGTCTCTAGCGTAGATCTATGATCTCTCTCCACCTTGCAAAGCATGAAGATCAATACAGACAGAATCCGACCTAGCAATGTACGCATACGGGCTTTTGATGGCTCAGCGAGAGATACCCTTGGGGAGATCAACCTCACCATGATAATTGGGCCGGTTGACTTTGAAATTGTCTTCCAAGTAGTGGACATGGATACTTCTTATGACTTTCTTCTTGGAAGGCCATGGATCCATACAGCCCGAGCTGCGCCATCCACCTTGATCATATTCTCAAATTCGAACATGACAGGCAAGAGATTATTGTTCATGGGGAAGACAAGTCATCCATTTATAAAGACCCATTAATCCCCTGTGTTCAGGCCAAGGAAGGGTGCGAGTCTATGGTCTATTACTCTTTTCAAGTGGTTGTTGTGGACCATGTTGAGGAAGGAAAGCTCATTCTGCATCCTCGTCTTTCTGCCACATTTGTAATGGTGGCTGCACTTATGCTGAGAAAAGGTTATGAGCCAGGAAAAGGCTTGGGGGAATTGTTGCAAGGATTTTCGGAGCCCATTTCTCCGTTCAGTAACCATGGTACTTTTGGTTTAGGCTTCAGGTCAACACAAGTAGACGAATACAAAACCAAGCACCGCAAAAAGCATGGATGGGTCTTGCAATAACCTATCTCTCACATTTTCTACACTTTTGTCAAGCCATGACTCCAAGAAAGTCAACATTCCTCGGCGCAGGCAAACATTGATGAAATTTGCCATGGACTCAGCCACATGTTTTCTGAAGTGAATATGATCCAGGCTGATGAAGGAACTAGTCGTGCCGATATGCAACTAATTGGCCCAGAAACCATGCTCAACAATTGGGAAGAAACTCCTCTCTCTATAAGGAAGGAGTCTTGTTTTGTTAATGCCGACTTTAATAACATGACATGCATGCGTAATTCATGCCTAGATCTTAAAAAGCTGTCTCATTTCGAAATAATGCATCAAGATCTAGAATATGACAAAGATTAGGCTGTTGAGGAAATAAAAAAAGAGTTGGAACAATTTGAAAACAAGCCTTAACCCAACCTCAATGAAACTGAGACCATTAATATTGGAAATCATGAAGATGTTAGAGAGACAAAGATAAGCATTCACACTGGAAAAAAAACCCTGAGATGCCTGTATTCAACTTTAATTTGAATACAGGGATGTGTTTGCTTGGTCTTATGATGACATGTCGGGTTTAAGTTCAGATCTAGTGGTTCATAAGCTTCCCACGTATCCTGATTTTCCACCAGTCCAACAAAAGCAACGAAATTTTAAAACAGACATGAGTGATAAAATCAAAGAGGAAATAATGAAACAACTGAGCGCCAATATGGTCAGAGCTGTCCGATACACTACTTGGGTGGAAAATGTTGTGCATGTGCCAAGGAAGGATGGAAAACTAAAGTCTGTGTTGACTACAGAGACCTAAACAAATCAAGTCCAAAGGATAATTTTCCTTTGCCAAACATCCACATTCTCGTAGATAATGCGCAAAGCATGAGATACAGTCGTTTGTGGATTTCTATGCTGGGTACCACCAGGTTCTAATGGAAGAGGATGATGCAGTAAAGACCTCTTTCACCACTCGATGGGGGTAATTATTGTTACAGGGTCATGTCATTCGGTTTGAAGAATGCATCGGCAACTTACATGAGGGCCATGACCACCATTTTCCACGACATGATGCACAAGGAGATCAAAGTATATGTCGATGATGTCATCATAAAATCAAAGACACAGGCTGATCACGTGCGCAATTTGTAAAAGTTCTTTGAACGGCTTCGAAGGTATGACCTTAAGCTTAATCCAGCCAAGTGTGCATTTGGGGTTCCATCTGGGAAACTCCTCAGTATTATAGTCAGTCGGAGAGGCATCGAATTGGATCCATCTAAAATAAAGTCCATTCGAGATTTACCACCTCCGAAAAACAAAAAAGAATTCATGAGTTTGCTCGGGAGGTTGAAATATATCAGTATGTTCATTGCTCAACTCACAACCACGTGCGATCCCATCTTTAAGTTGTTGAAAAATGACGCTGCTATCAAGTGGATGGATGATAGCCGAAAAGCTTTTGACAGGATCAAAGATTATCTGTCAAAACCCCATGTACTCATCCTACCTGAACCCGGTAGGCCTTTGTTTTTATATCTATCGGTAATGGATAATTCATTTGAATGTGTTCTGGGGCAACATGATGCAACATGAAAAAAGGAACAGGCAATCTATTATTTGAGCAAAAAGTTCACCAATTATGAGGTTAAGTACACCTTTTAAGAAAGGACATGTTGTGCCTTGACTTGGGTCGCTCAGAAGCCGAGGCATTATCTCTTGTCCTACACTACTTACCTCATATCCAGAATGGATCCTTTTAAGTACATCTTTCAAAAGACAATGCCCACGGGCAGGCTCGCAAAATGGTAGATTCTGCTCACATAGTTCGATATCGTCTATGTTACTCGCATTGCAATGAAAGCACAGGCGTTTGGAAGATCATTTGACAGAGAATCCAGTTGATGATTCTTACAAGCCACTGAGCACATACTTCCCATATGAAGAGGTCAACTCAATAGAGGAAGTAGTTCTGGATGACAGCCACGTGTGGAAAATGTATCTTGATGGGGCTGTCAATATCAAAAGAGTTGGTATCGGGGTAATCCTTATCTCACCTATTGGATAAAATTACCCTACAATGGCCCGACTTAGATTCTTATGTACCAATAATACGGCAGAATACGAAGCTTGTATCATGGGTCTGAAAATGGCACTCAATCTGGATGTGCATGAACTATTAGTTATGAGAGATTCTGACTTGCTTATCCGGCAAGCCCAAGGCGAACGGGAAACTCGAGACATCAAGCTTATTCCATACAGACACTGGTTGAAAGACCTGAGCAAAAGATTCAAAACCATTGAGTTCAGGTACATTCCCAGGTTTCACAACGAGCTAGCTGATGCCTTGGCTACCTCAGCCTCGATGCTCCTTATCCAGGCAACACTCATATTGATCCATTGGAAATCCAAGATCAACACGGTTACTGCAACACTATTAAGATAGGACCACATGGTGAACCATGTATCATGACATAAAATGATTCCTGAAAATAAGGGAATACCCAAAGCATGCCAAGGGAGATCAAAAAAGAACTATAAAGTGGCTCGCCGGCAGTTTCTTCTTGAATGGGTAAATTTTGTACAAAAGGACCCTAGATTTGAACTTGTTGAGATGCATAGATGCCACAGAAGCTGAGCGGATCATGAGTAAAGTGCATTCGGGGGTGTGTGGACCTCACATGAATGGATATGTTTTGGCGAAGAAGATTCTGCGGGTAGGGTATTATTGGCTTACCGTGGAGCGAGATTGCATCAGTTTTGTGCGCAAGTGTCACCAATGCCAGATTCATAGTGACCTGATTCACTTTACACCTTCGGAGTTGCATCCCATGTCCTCTCCTTGGCCTTTTGTTGCTTGGGGAATGGATGTAATTGCGCCAATCGAGTGAAAGGCTTCAAATAGGCATATATTCATTTTGGTTGCACTTGATTACTTCACCAAATGGGTGGAGGTCGTCACTTTCAAAGCAGTCACCAAGAAATCAGTAGTATACTTTGTTCATTCCAACATCATCTGTCGCTTTAGTATCCCTATCACTAACAATGCAACCAATCTAAATAGTCATTTGATGAAGGAGGTATGCGAGCAATTTAAAATTATGCATCACCATTCTACTCTTTGCCGGCCAAAAGCCAATGGAGCCGTTGAAGCGACGAATAAGAACATTAAGAAGATTCTTAGGAAGATGATCCAAGGTTCCAGACAATGGCATGAAAAATTGCCTTCTGCCCTTTTGGGATACCGCACGACTGCTCGCACATCTGTTGGTGCAACTCCTTATCTGTTGGTATATGGAACGGAAGCTGTAATACCGGCTGAAGTTGAAATTCCCTCCCTTCGGATCGTTGTGGAGTCGGAGATTGAAGATATATAATGGGTAAAGACCCGATTAGAACAACTAAAGTTGATTGATGAAAAATGGCTAGCAGCAGCGTGCTTTGGCCAGTTATACCAGCAGAGAATGGCACGCGCTTACAACAAGAAAGTACACCTGAGGCACTTCGAGGTAGGCCAATTCGTTCTGAAACGCATTCCTCCACACCAAGTAGAAACTAAAGGAAAGTTCGCCCCAAACTGGCAAGGACCTTACATCATCAAGAAAGTGTTACCAAAAGGGGATTTGCACTTGGTAGATGAAGAAGGACAGGTACCAGACATGACTATTAACGCAAATGCAGCCAAAAGATATTATTTCTAATATATACCCACTGTGGAACCTTTGCGCACGATTTTCTCTGATCGAGATGATGAAGGCTATCATTGCTCGCTATTCCAAATAGGTGTCACCCTTTTGTTAACTCTTTTGAGTTGTATTTTTCGTCTTTGTTTTTCATTTTTTGGAACCTGTGTACTTGCAAAAAAAAAGAGAAGAAAAAAAAAAGAAAAAAAAGAAGCCAAATAACAAATCTTCTGAGTTATTGAACTGCGCCCGACCTGATTTCGAAAGGATACGTAAGCAGCCTTACCCTGGGTTCGGTCCCATCACAATAAAAAATCCATATTCCTAATACTCCAAAACTGGGGTAGCAGTTTGTTTTATTTTGCGGTTTTCTGTAGAAACGGTTCCAAAAGTTTTAATTCAGTTCAAGGTTCACTACACCTTTTCCCTGTTAAGAACTTCTGATCGATCTTTGAGAATATTTCAAGTCCCCAGGGGCGTTGGGAAAACTTTCGTATGTCGTATCTTAGTTGAAAAAAAAAAGAAGAAGAAGAAGAAGAAGAAATGAGAGATTCTTATCGGTGAAAACCCATATGGGCATTGTAAGGCGACAGTGAGCAGAGAAATGAGAGAATCTTATTGGTGAAAACTTAAATGGGCACCATAAGGCAACAATGAGTAGAGAAATGAGAGTGGTCAGTTAGTGAAAACCCGCAAAGGGCGCTACTAGCCGAATGAGGGTCTTTGATACCCCTGCATGAGCACAACCATGACCATTTCAAGATGAACATTTGCGATGTATTTTGAGAATTAGATAACTTATAAGGATCATGCGTCCAGTCCAAAATGCATGTTATGATTCATTGAAGTTGGCACATACCTCAAGATAAGTTTCCCTATTCCTTTCCCCGTAAGGGACACCTTTTGTTTAAGCACAATTCTATTTTCAATTATTCTTCTATTTTTACCCATAATTTTTCTTTGAGTCCCCTTCGGTCTAATCTTGCATCAAAATCGAAGCAAAGAAATGGCTGCAAAACTGGCTATAGTTTCCTCGTAATATCGAGCACAATTTGGGGCATATATGGCATTGATGAAGGCAAATCCATCTATGACTCATTTGATAAGGCGAACAAAGTGTATCAAAGAAACTGAAAAGGTCGCCTAAGCAAGACCTGCTTCATGAGAAAAGTTGATAAGCACTACGGGTACAAACTGGTACTGGATGAAAGACAATTGAGTTTGATTTTAAAAGGAAAAATTGCCTTGCCTTAGAGACAAGGGTTAGCGGTACCATGGACATCCGAGTATAAAATAGTCATGGGAAACATCGAAAAACAACATCTCCAGAATACAAAACAGAGTATCCGAGCACCTCGGTACCACACTGATAGAATCAGTTCTTCAACAGCGGAGTTTCCGTGAATTCAAACTACAACAGGGCATCAAGGACACAAACCAACCACCACTTTGAAAACTAACAAGTTTTTCTTTGTTTGAAGAAGGAACAAAGAAGTGCAGAATGGCGATTCTCAAAGGACAAATAACACCAAACGTAAGCTCCTTAAAATCTCCATTTTTCTTTGATTTTCAGCATTCATCACTAATGTTTACACCTCCCATTTTCATAGCTTAACTCAGGTAGAACCGTTCGCCTAGGGGGATCCAGCTCATAGTTCCGGGTAGAAGCACTCTTCGCTTAGGTTGTTTTACGTAGCTTAACTTAGGCATAACATTTTCGCCTAGAGGGATCAAGCTCATAGTTCCAGGTAGAAGTACTCTTCACCCAGGTTGTTTTACGTAGCTTAACTCAGGTAGAAACCTTTCGCCTAGGGGGATCCAGCTCATAGTTCCGCCTAGAAATACTCTTCACTCAGGTTGTTTTATGTAGCTTAACTATGGCATAACCTTTTCGCCTAGAGGGATCCAGCTCATAGTTCCGGGTAGAAGCACTCTTCACCCAAGCTTTTTTTACGTAGCTGAACTTAGGAAGAACCTTTTTGCCTAAGGGATACAGCTCATAGTTCCGGGTCGAAGTACTCTTCGCTCAGGTTGTTTTGTGTAGCTTAACCTGGGTAGAACCACTCTTTGCTCAGGCTGTTTTACGTAGCTCAATTCACGTAGAACCTTTTTGCCCGGGGGATCCAACTTATAATTCCTGGTAGAAGCACTTTTCGCTAGGGTGTTTTACGTAGCTTAACTTAGGTAGAACTTTTTCGCCTAGAGGGATTCAACACTTTATTAGTAATACATGGTACCAACCCCTGGTTACACCACTCCTCAGTAATACAGGGTGCCAACCCCTAGTTATACTCCTTTCAGTAATATAGGGTACAAACACCTGGTTGCACTCCTTTCAGTAATACAGGGTACCAACCCCTGGTTACACTCCTTCTAAGTAATACAGGGTGCCAACCCCTAGTTATACTCCTTTCAGTAATATAGGGTACAAACACCTGGTTGCACTCCTTTCAGTAATACAGGGTACCAACCCCTGGTTACACTCCTTCTAAGTAATACAGGGTGCCAACCCCTGGTTACATTCCTCTGTAGTAATACAGTGTGCCAACCCCTGGTTACATTCCCTTTCAGTAATACAAGGTACCAACCCTAGTTACCTTCCCTTTCAATAATACAGGGTATCAACACCTGGTTACATTTCCTCTTGGTAACGTAGAGTACACAATCCCTCGTTACAAATTTTATCTCCTTCAGCTTGTTTATACTACTGTTTTTGCCTACCTTTCAATAGATTAGATAGTTTATAGCTTTCGCTGATAACTCACAAAATTTTCCTAGTCCAGACTGGGGAAAAAATTTTTTGTTTGTTTTGTTCGTCTTTGATGGTTTTGCATGCCCCGCCGCAGAGCACAGGTTGTGACAATCGGAGCTTGCAGTTTCAGTTATCATCAGAAGGACGATCACATGATAGTTGGAGTTAACTTTGACAATGTGTCAGCAACCCAGCTTCTCAAGATTCATCTTCTCAAATTTTGATCCAAAAAGCAAGAAATCGAGATTGAGTCATAGTCTTTTCTTCAAAGAGAATCAAGATCCAATCTAAGGTGAACACAAGCGAGCAAGTCAAGAATCAAGATTTGACTCCAGAAGACACATAGATAGGAATTTTGTAACTTTTAGCTTGTAGGAATATGTAGTTCTCTTCTTATTTTGATCTAAGCAATAAGTAACAGTAACAACAACAACAGTAGCAGCAACAGTCTTAACTCCATTTTTCGATAGTCCCATCTACCAAATTTTCTCAGAACTACACCGACTTGATTCATTTATAGCCAAGGATATGTAGGCAACGTCGGAAGTAAGGTTCTGTCATCTTTTTCAAAAATGCTTTCATTAGAGTCATGGTGAGCAAAATTAGTCATGACATTCAGCATTGCATGAAAACTCTTCAGGTTCTCGATCAAAGAGGGGCAGTTGTAAATGCCTACTTTTTTGCTCTTTCTTCTTTTTTCTCTTTGATTATATCTTTTAGTGTTATTGAGTGTGTATTTTTATTTTTTAGAATTAGTTTATTTTAAATAGTTGATAAATGGGATAAAGGATTGAGCTAGCCATTTTAAAGACAAAATCGGCCCAATTTGGACCAAAATCGGCGGCCCATGAGCCGGTCTAGGTTTGTAGTATGAGAGAATCCTCAAAACTACGTCGTTTTGATAAGTGAGGTGAGATTAAATCTCATCCGTTCATATCGCTTTGATCTAAGGGTTCCAATTCACTCTCCACTACATATATATAAGGCCTCAAGATCAGAAATTGGCCCCCATTTTTCCCTATTCTAATTAATTCTTTCTCTCTCCTCACTCTCTCATCACTCTCTCGTCTCTCTGTCTCTCTGCTGCACCCCACGGCGGCTTCGCCGGCCGAAAATCGCCCACCGGCAGCGGACCATCTCTACTCGACCCCATTTATTCACCATCTCCTTCTCTCTTCCTCCTCTTTCCAAATCCAAATCCCAAATTCCTGAATCCTCTCCAAACTCCACAATCTAGCCAAATACGAAACCCTAGCCACCCAAAATTTCCTCTTTTCTTTCTCAAATTAGTGACAAATACGGACACCCAACCCCATAAAACCTATATAAACGTGCACTTTCCCAATAATTTGACCCCAAAAAATGCTCTGCCGCCTGCCAGCCACCTTCGGCGGTCACCCCACTGTCCCGCCTCCATTGCCACACCATTGTCACACCATTCCTCCTCTATTTTAGCCTAGCCGTGACCCAAGAACACACGTTTGTTTGTAGTATGATGCTGATTTCATTGAATTTAACGTCTACCACAATGAATCGGGCATTTCAAGATCGGACAACCGCTGCTCGAGGCCCCTCATCATGTTCTCGTTGATCTATTTGGCCACACATGCCTCTGAATTTGGTATAAACTTGAACTCAAATATTTTCATCCATGTTTTGAACTTTTGTTGCATCACTGTTTTATTGTAGTTTCTTTGTAGTGTAAATTTACCAGCGATCATTTTAGTTAGCTCTTAATCTTGTTTCTGAGGAAGATGATCCAAGGTTCCAAACAATGGCAAGAAAAGTTGCCTTTTGCCCTTTCGGGATACCGCACGACTGCTCGCACATCTGTTGGTGCAACTCCTTATCTGTTGGTATATGGAATGGAAGCTGTAATACCGGCTGAAGTTGAAATTCCCTCTCTTCGGATCGTTGTGGAGTCGGAGATTGAAGATACATAATGGGTAAAGACCCGATTAGAACAACTAATGTTGATTGATGAAAAACGGCTAGCAGCAGTGTGCTTTGGCAAGTTATACCAGCAAAGAATGGTACGCTCTTACAACAAGAAAGTGCGCCCGAGGCACTTCGAGGTAGGCCAATTTGTTCTGAAACGCATTCTTCCACACCAAGTAGAAACTAAAGGAAAGTTCGCCCCAAACTGGAAAGGACCTTACATCATCAAGAAAGTGTTATCAAAAGGGGCTTTGCACTTGGTAGATGAAGAAGGACGGGTACCAGACATGAATATTAACGCAAAGGCAACCAAAAGATATTATTTCTGATATATACCCACTGTGGAACTTTTGCGCACGATTTTCTCTGATCGAGATGATGAAGGCTATCATTGCTCGCTATTCCAAATAGGTGTCACCCTTTTGTTAACTCTTTTGAGTTGTATTTGTCTTCTTTGTTTTTCACTTTTTGGAACCTGTGTACTTGCAAAAAAAAAAATAGAAGAAAAAAAAAGAAAAAAAAGAAGCCAAATAACAAATCTTCTGAGTTATGGAACTGCGCCCGACCTGATTTCGAAAGGATACGTAAGCAGCCTTACCCTGGGTTCGGCCCCATCACAACAAAAAATCCATATTCCCAATACTTCAAACTAGGGCAGCAGTTTGTTTTATTTTGCGGTTTTTCTGTAGAAACGGTTCCAAAAGTTGTAATTCAGTTCAAGGTTCTCTACACCTTTTCCTTGTTAAGAACTTTTGATCGATCTTTGAGAATATTTCAAGTCCTCGGGGGCATTGGGAAACCTTCCGTATGTCGTATCTTAGTTGAAAAAAAAGAAGAAGAAGAAGAAATGAGAGAGTCTTATCTGTGAAAACCCGTATGGGCATTGTAAGGCGACAGTGAGCAGAGAAATGAGAGAATCTTATTGGTGAAAACTCAAATGGGCACCATAAGGCAACAATGAGTAGAGAAATGAGAGTGGTCAGTTAGCGAAAACCCGCAAAGGGCGCTACTAGCCGAATGAGGGTCTTTGATACCCCTGCATGAGCACAACCAAGACCATTTCAAGATGAAAATTTGCGATGTATTTTGAGAATTAGACAGCTTAGAAGGATCATGCGTCCAGTCCAAAATACGTGTTATGATTCATTGAAGTTGGCACATACCTCCAGATAAGTTTCCCTATTCATTTCCCCGAAAGGGACACCTTTTGTTCAAGCACAATTCTATTTTCAATTATTCTTCTATTTTTACCCATAATTTTACTTTGAGTCCCCTTCGGTCTAATCTTGCATAAAAATCGAAGCAAAGAAATGGCTGCAAAATTGGCTACAGTTTCCCTGTAATATCAAGCACAATTTGGGGCATATATGGCATTGATGAAGGCAAATCCATCTGTGACTCATTTGATAAGGCGAACAAAGTGTCTCAAAGAAACTGAAAAGGTCGCCTAAGCAAAACCTGCTTCATGAGAAAAGTTGATAAGCACTACGAGTACAAACTGGTACTGGATGAAAGACAACTGAGTTTGATTTTAAAAGTAAAAATTGCCTTGCCTTAGAGACAAGGGTTAGCGGTAACATGGACATCCGAGTATGAAACAGTCATGGGAAACGTCAAAAAACAAGGTCTCCAGAATACAAATCAGAGTATCTGAGCACCTTGGTACCACACTGATAGAATCAGTTCTTCAACAGCGGAGTTGCCGTGAATTCAAACTACAACAGGGCATCAAGGCCACAAACCAGCCACCACTTTGAAAACTCACAAATTTTTCTTTGTTTGAAGGAGGAACAAAGAAGTGCAGAATGGCGATTCCAAAGGACAAATGACACCAAACGTAAGTTCCTTAAAATCTCCATTTTTCTTTTATTTTCAGCTTTCATCAATAATGTTTACACCTCCCATTTTCATAGCTTAACTCAAGTAGAACCGTTCGCCTAGGGGGATCCAGCTCATAGTTCCGGGTAGAAGCACTCTTCGCTCAGGTTGTTTTACGTAGCTTAACTCAGGCATAACCTTTTTGCCTAGAGGGATCCAACTCATAGTTCCAGGTAGAAATACTCTTCACCCAGGTTGTTTTACGTAGCTTAACTCAGGTAGAAACTTTTCACCTAGGGGGATCCAACTCATAGTTACGGCTAGAAGTACTCTTCACTCAGGTTGTTTTGTGTAGCTTAACCCGGGTAGAACCTTTTTGCCTAGGGGGATCCATCTCATATTTTCGGGTAGAAGTACTCTTCGCTCAGGTTGTTTTGTGTAGCTTAACCAGGGTCGAACCTTTTCGCCTAGGGGGATCCAGCTGATATTTTCGGGTAGAACCACTCTTTGCTCAGGCTGTTTTACGTAGCTCAATTCAGGTAGAACTTTTTCGCCCGAGGGATCCAACTTATAATTCCTGGTAGAAGTACTTTTCGCTAGGGTGTTTTACGTAGCTTAACTTAGGTAGATCATTTTCGCCTAGAGGGATTCAACACTTTATTATTAATACATGGTACCAACCCCTAGTTACACCATTCCTCACTAATACAGGGTGCCAACCCCTAGTTACACTCCTTTTAGTAATACAGGGTACAAACACCTGGTTGCACTCCTTTCAGTAATAAAGGGTGACAACCCCTGGTTACACTCCTTCTCAGTAATACAGGGTGCCAACCCTTGGTTACATTCCTCTCTAGTAATACAGGGTGCCAACCCCTGGTTATATTCCCTTTCAGTAATACAAGTTACCAACCCCGGTTACCTTCCCTTTCAATAATACAGGGTATCAACACCTGGTTACATATCCTCTTGGTAACATAGAGTACACAATCCCTCGTTACAAATTTTATCTCTTTCAGCTTGTTTATACTACTGTTTTTGTCTGCCTTTCAATAAATTAGATAGTTTATATCTTTCCCTGATAACTCATAAAATTTTCCTAGTCCAAATTGGGGCAAAAAAATTTTGTTCGTCTTTGATGGCTTTGCATGCCCCGCCGCAGAGCACATGTTGTGACAATCGGAGCTTGCGGTTTCAGTTATCATCAGAAGGACGATCACAAGATAGTTGGAGTTAACTTTGAAAATGTGTCAGCAACCCAGCTTCTCAAGATTCATCTTCTCAAAGTTTTATCCAGAAAGCAAGCAATCGAGATTGAGTCATAATATTTTCTTCAAACAGAATCAAGATCCAATCTAAGTTCAACACAAGCGAGCAAGTCAAGAATCAAGATTTGACTCCAGAAGACACATATTTGTAACTCTTAGCTTGTAGGAATGTGTAGTTCTCTTATTATTTTGATCTAAGCAACAAGTAACAGTAACAACAACAAAAGTAGCAGCAACAGTCTTAACTCCAGTTTTCGATAGTCCCAGCTACCAAATTTTCTCAGAACTACACCGGCCTGATTCCTTTATAGACAAGGATATGTATGCAACCTCGAAAGCAATGTTCGGTCAAAGAGGGGCAGTTGTAAATGCCTAATTTTTTGCTCTTTCTTCTTTTTTCTCTTAGATTATATCTTTTAGTATTATTGAGTGTGTATTTTTATCTTTTATTTTTTATTTTTTATTTTTTAGAATTAGTTTATTTTAAATAGTTGATAAATGGGATAAAGGATTGAGCTAGCCATTTTAAAGACAAAATTGGCCCAATTTGGACCAAAATTGGCGACCCAGGATCCGGTCCAAGTTTGTGGTATGAGAGACGCCTCAAAACTACGTCGTTTTGATAAGTGAAGTGAGATTAAATCTTATCCGTTCATCTAAGGGTTACAATTCACTCTCCACTCCATGCCTCAAGATCAGAAATTTGGCCCCCATTTTTCCCTATTCTCATTTCTTCTTCCTCTCTCCTCACTCTCTCATCACTCTCTGTCTCTCTGCCGCACCCCACGGTGGCTCCGCCGGCCGAAAATCTCCCACCGGCAGCGGACCATCTCCAATCAACCCCATTTATTCACAATCTCCTTGTCTCTTCCTCCTTTTTCCATATCCAAATCCCAAATTCCCGAATCCTCTCCAAACTCCACAAATCTGGCCAAATCCGAAACCCTAGACACCTAAAATTTCCTCTTTTCTTTCTCAAATTAGTGACAAATACGGACACCCAACCCCACAAAACCTATATAAACATGCACTTTCCCTATAATTTCACCCCAAAAAATGCACCGCCGCCTGCCAGCCACCTCCGGCGGCCACCCCACTGTCCCGCCTCCATTGTCACACCATTTATCCTCTATTTTAGCCTAGCCGTGACCCAAGAACACTTGTTTCTTTGTAGTATGATGCTGAATTCATTGAATTTAACGTCTACCACAATGAAACGAGCGTTTCAAGGTCGGACAACCGATTCCCTAGGACCCCCGGCATGTTCTCGTTGATCTATTTGGCCATACATGCCTCTGAATTTGGTATACACTTGAACTCAAATATTTTCATCCATGTTTCAAATTTTTGTTGCACCACTGTTTTATCGTAGTTTCTTTGTAGTGTAAATTTACCAGCGATCATTTTAGTTAGCTCTTAATCCTTTTTCTGATTTTATTTTCTTGTTTAACTTAACTAATTATTCTAGTTTGCCTCAATGTTAATATGTTTTTGCTTTGTGTTAGTCGTTTGAGTCTCGATTTCATGTTTAGTGTTTCTGATTTTGTTTTTGTTTAAGATCATGAGTTTCATGAATGTCTTCGTTGATCAGTGCATTATTTTGTTAATTTTAGTCATTAGATTCTGGGTTTCTCTTAGTTGATTATTAGTTCAGTTGTTGAGTATAGTTATGTGTTCTTTCTATCTTAGTTTGGTTTGAATAACATGGTTGGTACTGATTTATTAAAAGCTGAAGAATAGATGAGTAATCATGTATTAGGGTACATTAGCAACTTACTTCTAGTGTTAGGGTGGCTGAAATACTCCCTTTTACCCCATGTTTCTGCCACAGTAGTTGAAGGACTGTCCTTTCCTCTTTTGAACAGTTTTTAACACACAAAAGTGAGTCTTTTGAGTAGTTTTTTGGTGAACAAAAGTCAGTACTTTTGGACAGACTTTTGGGGAACCAAAAGTTGTCCAAAAGTGAATTTCTTTGCTTACTTAAGGGCTGCTCCTTTCATATTTTAAGAACACGGAGAAAACATCTTTACAGTCTAAAAGAACGAAAAGCTTGAGAACTTTGAGTGATATTTTCCAGAGAGTAAAAAATCTTCTAGGATATACATAGTTCTTGAAGTCATTTTTAGTTTCTTTCTCCTTTGAAAGTTGTTGCGTTTCTGGGTTTTCATTACTGCCCGATTTTCACTGTCTCTTTACGGCTGTTGTTGTTCCGTTTTGGCTGCTATTTCTCCTTGCTTTTCCTGATGTCTATGCTGTTAAATTTCTGCTACTGTATTGCTGTATTTCAGCATTTCAGGTAATTCTTCATCCTTTGTAATGCAGATTTTAATAGCAATTGGTGAATATTTGAGCATGTTTAGATTGATTTGAAGCTCATCTTCAAGGAAATTTGCAATATGGATGGATGTTGAGATTTCAATCTTGAAATCACGCTTGGGATCATAATGTTAAACATTTGACTTTGCTATTTTTTTTATTTTTTTTATTTTTGGCATCATAGTATTTCTCTGTTAGACTTTGAGTACTATTTCATGACAAACTTGATCATGTTGTAGAAAAGGAAAATGTCAAAGCTTAATGAAGATTTTTTGTAAATGAACAGAATGTGTTGGTCATTTTTGTGTGTGTGAAAAAGAACCACATTTGGTGTAGGTTCTTTACCCTTTTCTTTGTTGGAAGTTTTATTGGGAGTATATTTTCAAAAGGTCCTTAATGATCCGTTTTATTACTCCACTATAGCAGTAAATATTTGTTCCTTTCTTGACTTTCATACTTATGCTGTTGACTCTTTTAGTAAAGTTTTTTAGGTTTTGTGAAAGATGGAGTTTACTTAAGATACACAAACAGTATGGGTCGGTCAGTTTTTGAGATTAGGGTTGTTAGTTGAATGTTTGAAATTAATAGGATTGGGAAAACAAGAAAAAGTGCCCAATGAGCTGACTTGCTGGCCCATTCTCGTTCAAGGCAAGCTAGCACACCCCTTTAACATGAAGTTGATTCTTTTTCTATAAATAATAGTTGGCCCAATGCCAATTAATGAGTTGAGGCCCATATTTTTCTCAAATAAGCTGCTAGCCCAATATTTATGTAACAACTAATAAACATCTCATTGCCCATAATACCATAGTTGGAGTTAATCTTTAATTGTTAGTTTAGTTAGACTAATTTTTAAAATTTGACTCTTTTGTAGTAATTACTTATTAAAAAAAGAGAGATTATTTTTATAGTTAAAGTAAATTAATCACTCGATCACAAATATTCATGACTAACTCAGAGGCTTGAAGATAAATGATTTAGTCTTAACCAATGTCGGGAAGACCCACTTCAGAATAAAGACATAAATAAAATGGCAAGTTCGTGAGGACACGTCTTGTTTCAATTCTTTCAAATAAATTAAAACTTTGTTATTTAATTAACTTCGAGTAGGCTCCAATTTTAGGTACGACGCACGAACTAAGGTCGAGGATACTCGTCTTGGTTAGTGTAAGCTAGGGTCGGGGATACTCGTCCTAGTTTGAGATCAATGAAGTCATCAACAATAAAGGCGGACATAGGCAAAACGTGAAAACCAAATAAATTTATTAAAAATTAATTTAAAGCCAAATGTAATCAATAAAGTGACTGTGTTAGAACCACAGGACTCGAGGAATGTCGTATACCTTCTCCCCGTTCAACAGAATTCCTTACCCATGCTTTATTTTCGCAGACCAATAATAAAAGAGTCAAATCTTCTTTTGACTAGGGATTCAAATAAAAGGTGACTTGGAACACCCAAAATCAATTCCAAGTGGCGATTGTGTAAATAAAATAATCCCTACTCAAATTTATCACTTTAATTGAAAAAACTCTTGAACCCACAATCCACAATAACACATATCTTCTTTTGCGGGGGTAAAAAGGGTTGTGACATATTAAATGAAAAATCGACCAAAGTTGGTCAGGTTCTTGAAAAATAAATTTCGCGGGATGCAAAATAGTCCCGCATTTTTGCGCCAAAAAAACCCAACCAAAAGTTGGTCGGTTACGTAAAAAAAATTGAAAAATAAAATAGTTTTAAAAACTTGCTGACTTCGGTCGATTTTTCGGCCGGTCAAAACAATCGGTGAACGCGGTCGATTTTGACCCAATTTCTAGTAGTGACATGGACATAAATAAAAGGTATTGGATTTTCTTGCAGCAACCATTCCCGGTTTTGAAATGAAGGTATGGTGAAGATAAAAAAAGAAGTATATTAGTCAAATAAAGGGCTCTCACGGTATGTAGTCCACAGGTCTTCTCGGGATTGGGGTTCCCTTTACCGGGATTTCTCCTTGGCAGATAGCGTAGAAGCAGTTGATCTTGTTGCCTCAAACCTTTCTAGGGCGTGACCCCTATCCTAACAGAATGACTTTCCCTTTCGTGCGCTAAGCAGGGCTGAGTGATCCAATTTAAGGCGGGGGTAAATTTCACAAATAGTCATATAACTATGATTTTTTTCAATAAAGTCATATAACTTTGTGTTCTCACACAAAAATCATATAACTATGAATTTTTTTCACCAAAGCCATATAACTATGTGATCACACACAAAAATCATAGTGATTGGAAAATATAATATTTCAGTAGTATTTTCTTATTTTGTGATTTTTTAATTTTTGTTTCCAATCTAATAGATAATACTCCAATTAAAATCGAGATGACCCAACCTGGCATGGCCCACCGGACCCTATACTCATATATATAAATTAAAATTAATACTAAAAGTAAATAGTAAATCCTTCAAAACATGTTAGCTCTACCTTTATTTTTCTTTTCTAGATTTTTGTTCAAATTGATATTATTTTTATTTCAAGTACTCTCTAATTATATCTTTTTTTTTTTTTTTGTCAGAATCTCATGCATTCCGAACTAAGTTACTTATGGGGGAAGAATTCATTTTTAGTATAATTTTTTAACTTACGTATATGAGTATTGGGCCAGTCTGGATTGGGTCATTCCTATTTTAAGGGAAAATATAAAATTAACCGGTCGACCGAAACTAATTGCATTTGCTAGCTAGCTATATATATATATATATATACAGAATGTGTATGTTATAGGTATATAACACACATACACACACAAGTATATATATATATATATAAAATATTTTATCAGCTCTTATTTTTGTGAGCGACTAAAAATATACTCATATTTCTCCTTTTATTATCGGATGATCATTTATTAGATTGAAAATAAAAATAAAAAAGGTAAAATAAAAAAATACTACCGAAAAATTTGTTTTCCGACCACTATGATTTTCGTGTGAGTTAGTGAAACTTTTATGATTTTTGTGCGTGAAAACAAAGTTATATGACTTTGATGAAAAAAGTCATAGTTATATGACCATTTGTGAAATTTACCCTCAAATCAATATGTTCTAAGAAGTAAGATTAAAATATCAATCTATCGAGATTATTGATCTCATACCAAATCTCATCAATAGAATCATTTTTCCGAGAAAATACGAGACATCTAAATCATACAAGTAAATAGAATTGACATTGTTTCAAGTCATACCAAGAGTGCATTACAATAAAATCAGTGAGAACTGAACTCATATATATTGTGTTTGAAACTCACTGATACCACTAGACTATAAGGGTTGATAGTGTGTTGAAGGGTATGTTGTATAATAAGTTGTTTGTGCGCAGCTTTGTATACTATAGTGTACTTTTGGATATAACTCAGATTAATTTTTTCCCAAGTGCCTTTGTCAAGCTCATCTACAAGGTACGTTGTGTATGATCAAGATTATCATTTAAACCTTTTATTTAGCTTTTCAGTTGGCAAATACTATATAAATCTTCCTTTATATTTTATTACTTGGATATATAGTTAATTAATTCCGGCATATTAATAGTTTTCTGGAGAATATCCAACAATAGTTTAATACTTAAAGCATACCTTTCTCGGCCTTTTGGCTAAGATCAAGTGTAGTATCTGTTCTTATCAGTTTAATATCTGATATGTGGGCCATCGGCTCACACGATATTAACTCAATTTTTTAAGGGGAAGGCTCGTCAAGGTAGCTTGCTACTTGGGCCTTCGTGCGTCGCCCTGGTCTTGCACTATTGCTTGGGCCTGGCACACCCCACCAAAACAAGTTTAAATATTTAATGTTCAGGCTGGCTTAACTTTTAGTTTAGAAGGATGAATATGTAATGGAAGACTTTGGTATGTATATTGATGAGCTTCCTCCTCTTCCTGTTGCTATGATATCATCACGAAGTATTTCTACACTACTGATATTAATTGGCACATTTTGCGTTGTGTGTTTTTTGTATCAGATTACGCCTTATAGCTAGATAAGCTCTTGCTTATTTTACTTCTCAATTGCATACATAGTGATGTCTTGACCTCTGTTTATGGTATTAATCCTTTTAACATCATGAATTGTTTCAATAAAATTGATGTTAATTATATTTTGGTTACATTTCCCCTCTTGGGAGTACATACTAGGGTTTTGATGGAACCTCTTGGAGGATGAATTCTTGTTATGTTTTAATATAATTTAACCTTTGAATTTATCTGTTTGTTCAACTACGTGCTTATTTCAGTTGATTGGATGGCCATCGATTGACTGTGCCTATTTATTATGTGTTGCTTGAGAAAGGATACATATTTAGGTAGTTGAACAACGTCATTCCTAACGTATGTGAGAAATCAATACAGCGGGTTTAAAGGTAGGTTTAGAAATAACAAAGCCTTGACGTGGTTATAATGAGTGGTTAGATAAAGTCAACTAGCGTAGTTCGAGAGAATATGTCTAGTAAATTGTAATAGTTGCTCTAGAGAGAATTACGGCACCTAAAGTGCTCATGATCAGTAGAGAATAAATAGGCGAAATTGCAGGGAACATAACGGGAAGGATTCCGATAATTGGGGAAATCATAACTCTAGACATCCTAAATTTAATCTCCAACCCTTAGTATCTTTAGTTGTTAATTTACTGCTTTGGTTTCTTAGTTATATATAAGAATCTTAATCTTTATAACTTAGAAATTTATTCGAGCTTATCTTCTTAGCGATATTAAACAATTATGGCGGAACCTTAGTTCTTTGTGGGATTCGACTCCGGACTTTTAGACTGGATTATATTTACAGCTACCGCTTATCCTTTTCAGGACTAAAGTTGGGCGTGCTCAAGAATCATACTCACACAATGCACTAAAATTCGAGCAATGCAGCTGCATAAGTTTTGAGTTTTAAAGTACCAATTATTGATGTGTGTATACATACATACATACATATATATATATATATATATATGTATGTATGTATGTATACACACA
>MDKI01079947.1:0-12379 GCA_005239505.1 Nicotiana paniculata
TCTTCCTTTTGATAAGGGATTCAATAAAAGGTGACTTGGAACACCAAAATTCAATTCCAAGTGGAAACTCTAAATAATAAATAATCCCTTTTTCAAAACGTCACTTCGATTGGAAAAACTCTTCTAACTCAACCTCGTAATAGGGTTGCTGCGAAAAAAAAGAGGTGTGACACTTACCAGCTCAATTGCTTCATCATCATGTTCCTGTCTCTCAGAAAGAATGCTAGTTTCACCAAAAATCACATGAACACTTTCTTCAACACACATAGTTCTTTTGTTATAGACTTTATAAGCTTTGCTATGTGAAGAATATCCCAAGAATACTTCCTCATCGCTTCTAGGATCAAACTTTCCTAGGGAGTCTTTACCATTGTTGCACACAAAGCACTTAAATCCAAATGCCCTAAGATGAGATATATTTGATTTTCTCCCTTTAAGTAACTCACAGGGAGTCTTCTCTACAAGAGGTCTTAATGAATTTTGTAACAAATAAGTTTATTATTGAAACAATATGTTCTTAATGCAAGGTCGAAACATAAAATCATGTATTACATGATTTAGAATACAAGTGCAACACACGTGCCGAAAAATTAGTAGTTATTATTATTATTATTATTATTATTATCTATATTATATTAAAATCATGAACCCCTCAACTAAAAAGTTAAATTACCCTTTTACCCCTAAAACCTAATTATCCTACTTACTATAAGTTAAAAAAACCCCTCTACACTTGGCAACAAACACACGGTTTCATATGAAGGGATGCATCCTTGAACAACTTCCGTAATTAACTCATTGATATGAAGGGGTGTGTCCCTTGAGAAAATGTTGAATCTAAATATGAGATTTATTCCTCCAATAAAAAATGAGAAGATTAATGTGTTAGGACCGAAAAATCAGGTGTCATGCGGGAACTAGTAACGCAATAATTGAACGACGAATCAATTGAAAAAGGAGAAGTCACAAAATTGGAGGTGCAGTTCGAGGTACGAAATCAGATGCTACGAGCCTCCAAATCCAATCTCCACCGTTCAAATCAAGGAACAAGATGTTACAAACATTCAGAAAAAATTCAAGCCCGATCCAATGGTTAACAAATCGATAAACGTGATTTGAAGTTGGCTGATCGGAATAAAAATCTGCAGCAAAAACGAATACTTTTCTTCTGTCTTCTCTCTTGACGAAAGCTCTCTCAAAAATCACTCTTATGTGTTTAAGTATTTCAAAGACTTGTACCAATGAGCATAGAACAATTCTCCAAGGTTATCCTATTTATAGATAATTAGTGGTACTTTCTCTTAAAGCCAAAATCAACTCTAAATAGGAATAAATACCGAATCCAATTCCGAATAGGAATCGAAACCAAAAGAGAATAGGATTAGTCCATTAGGCCTTTGGCTGGACAACATGGGCATGTTCCCAACAAACTCCCCCTCTAGCCAAGGGGTCAAATGTATCTTCAAGTAGAGGAACTATTGAGAAGCTTCATGCCTGCCAATTTTCTGTAAAATTCATATTTATCTGCAACCACCGCCTTTGTCAGCATATCCGAAGGATTTTCATCAGTGTGTATCTTCTCAACCTCAAATAATTTCTCTTCCACAACCATTCTTATCCAATGATATATGCTTGTGAGGACGAACCTTGAGATTTTCTTCTTACTTCCTCGTTCAACACACCACTCTTGGCATATTCCATAGTCACCTTACCTCCAGGAGCTGAATTTGTCAAAGAAACACGAAGAGTTTCCAAGAGTCTAGCAGAGTATTAAGAAGCCAAAGTCCTTGTATATCATCATCAAAATTAACTCCCATTCCAGACAGTTGATCAAGGAGGCCCTGAAAATTATTTATGTGATCAAGGACATGGCTGCCTTCCTTGTATTTAAAGGTCATCAATTGCTTTAGCAGGAACAACTTGTTGTTCCCAGTTTTTGAAGCATAAAGAATCTCTAGCTTTTCCCACAATCATCTCGCATGTGTCTCATTCACAATATGGTTGCGAACATTATCTTCAACCCGTTGTCGTATATATCCACATACTTGTTGGTGCTCGAAATCCCAATCTTCATCAGATATACTCTCGGGTTTATGAGTTTTAAAAAACGGGTAGTTGCATCTTCTTCACGAACAACAAATCTTTCATCTTGCTTCTCCAAACATTATAATTTCTCCCGTTTAAACATACCATCTTGCTCATATTCGCCTTAGGACCGAAAAATCAGGTGTCATGCGGGAACTAGTAACGCAACAATTGAACGACGAATCAATTGATTTGTCGTTGCTCTTGTTGCTATTGTTGCTCCGTGTTTGGCACTTGTTGTGTAGTCAATTTGGAGAACTTTTTAACCCTCTTATTATTATAGTGGAGTTTTTTTGGATCTTTGTGATCCTGTGTTTTTTACCTTCGATTTGAAGGGGTTTCCACGTTAAAATTTGGTGTTCTTTATCTTCTTTAGTTTCAGGTTTGCCTCTTCCTCAACATAACATAATGTAAAAATTTAAAACAATTATAACATAAATACGTTTGAATGGTTCTTTGACTTATTTCGACTTCAACATGGATTGACGAGAGGAATAATTTCCCACGTATTGCACACCTGACTGTTGGCGAATTTTTTTATTTGTGGAAATAAATCTCATACAATATATATCTCTGTCATCAAACTAAAGTAAAAAAAGGTATCCAAGACTGATGTCTTTTTTTTAATTTTTATTCCTAAATCCAAATTTACTTAAGTATGTGCACTGCATCGTATGCTCACTCCTTTTGCTTTCTTTAAAAATTATTATCACTTATTGCTACACTTTTGGCCTTCGTCACTTGGTTCAATTCTGGTTAAGATGGGGCTCTGCGTGATTATTTTCTTGTGATTTCTAATAGGTATATTTTCTATCTTTTATATTTTATTGTTACTTGTGTTTTTTTCTTCCTCTTTGTTTAGAAGAAAGTTGAAATTAAATTTGTGAAGATATTCCTTTTGTTTTCACTTTTCTTATGATTCTTAATACTCACTCACCGTCTAACTTCACATGGTCTGATTATTAGTCATGTGATTTTAAAGTTGTATTTATTTAAGAGAAATCATATATATTGAGAATGGTTTTCAAGATTTTAATTTTACTCTACCTTGTGAATGTACCAGACTTTTTTGTTATTCTCTTATTTTTTACCTCAATAGTCATGGACTTATAGCATATACTGTTACTTAAGGACTTCTTTGTTCTTTCTGCATTCAATTGAGTTTGGTTGCGCTATAGCCCCAAATCGACTGAACACTCTAAGCATATGACTTATCTTCTTGTTTAGGAAGAGGATATGTTGACATCATTTTACTAGAGTAGTTTTTTGGCTCTTGATAGAGAAGCAATGTTGACGTAAATAAAACTGTGTAAGTTTATTTAAAATTCACAAATACTGTAAGAAAGGTTGGATTATCATTGCTATAAAGATCGAGGTAATATATCATTGAGTTCCTCCTTTTGGCTTTTTGCTTCCTTAAATTCGAGCTTTTATTAAAGACCACTGTCTTTGTTTTAGTTAGCTAGCTCTCATTATAAGTCTATTGTTACGATTTGGTAGCAGGAATGTGCTTGCGCTTATCCTTCATTTTGTAATGACATGTATAAAGTGTTTATTAAATTTGTTTTCTTAAACCCGTCACTGGCCATGTAGTACTTATTCTTTTTTTTTTCTTTTTCAAGGATCCAACTTAAATATTGGACAACTTCTTTATTAAACTTATTTTATGTTGTTTGATGTGAAGCATATAACACATCTCCATAAATTAAAATTTAATCTTTTAATTGTTAGTGTTATTAATTTGATACATTGTGCATATATATGAATATAAATGTGCATTAACCTGTTAACATTTTTTTCACTACTATATAGCCTTCTATTTATCATAATTTAACTATATTTCATCTTATTAATGTATCTATATATATATACCGTAAACAGTTTATTCTTTAAAATCATTATTTCATATATTTCTATAATTTATCTGTTGATCTCCATATATCTTAAATTCTCTAGATTTCTTGGTAATTCTCTTGTACCTTATTTCACTTCTGGTTTAGGTGCTTGCCTGCGTTGCCATGATAATTAGAAATCAAGAAAGTTGCGGTTTTTTGTTTGTTCATCGGGAAGAGAAAAAAGAATTTGAAGATTTTTCTTAATAATAATTGTGATGGAATGAAAGATAAGTTTTGCATTACTTGAAATCAGTATAGGAATAATTAGTTGACATTGAAAGAGGGGAAGAATAAATCAGACAAAGTTTGATAGGAAAATATCTAGTAAAAGTTATCTTCTATCTAATTATAGAAATATGAAAGAGAGATTATAGTTAAAATAATACTTGGAATTCTATATGTATACAAGCAAGTGAATGTAACTTTGGATTTAAACCTACCATAGTATTATAATGTGCAAAAGATATCATAGATATGGCTTCTCTTTTATTGCTCCTCATGCAGTTTTAATATAAGCATATTAGAAAATTTGCAAGCATATGCTGCCATGGAGAGGTAAGAAATTCGATTTTGCATTTAATTTATGTTGGTCTATTGTTAGCAGATTACTAATTTATGTTTCTTGTGTTTTTGCGGTCCTTAAATGCGAATAACCAGTAAGAAAATTACATGCATCTAATTAAGTTTTTACTGTTCATGTTTATACGTTCAAACAATATTCAATTGTCTTGACTTCGGCAACAGAAATCACTATAAGATTATCCACACAAACTTGTATTTTAATATTTCAATTACAAGTATTTATTCAAAGCTTTGTTTCAGTAATATTAGTATTATTTTAGCAATGCACATGCGGAGAGACTAGTAATATTAAAAGTGTGAACCCTAAAAACAAAAAGTTAATTTACTCAATTGCCCTTCTTATTTATACTATATTTAAATAAAAGAACTAATGCCTCGAAGGAGATGGAAAAAGTTTCGCAAAAAAAGAGTCGTCTCTCTTAAGTCTGGTCAGAAATTTGCTTTTTTTTTTGGGTATTCCAGCATATACGCGAAATAGTTACTTTATTATTTTGTTACCCTCTTCTCTACCATGACGAATCAATTGATTTAATGTAGGCATCGCTCTTTCCTTTGTTCTTCCCCCCAATTTTTGCCCTCTCACTAGTGGTTACTCCCGATCCGAAGCGCATCCAGCAGCACCACGCCGGTTTAGAATTCGATTCTAAGGGCTAAGGCCCCCCCTTTTCTTTTCCTCCTGGCCGTATGTGGGCCACACTTCAGAAAGTTATTAATGAGCTACCCTTATAATATTACTTCATTCACAATAATATAAATTGATTATCTCGTTTTGATAGAAAATGCTAACGATAAATTTAAAAACTTGAAGACGATTATATAATTTGTGTGTGTGTGAGACAATTGGTGGTTTTTCGTTGTCACAATAGTTAAATTTTCTTATTTAGCGTTTGTTTGAGTTGTACTCTCGAATTTGTGTCCTTTGCTTCGTAAGTTCATGTTTTAAAAATGCCAATTCCATTGGTTTGTTGTTTTTGACTTTTCACTTCTGATTGTTCATTTGGGATTTCATCCAATAAAGTAGAGTAATTCCTTTTATATTTTGTTGAGTTTTAGTTTTCACTTTGCAAGACGTTTCTGTAGTACTCTTTTCTTTTGAACTTTTATATGCAGAGACAAAGTTACATCTTGGTTGTGACTTGTGAAATATGATATTTATATATACAAAATTTTTATATTTTTCGGTTATGGTTTTGAAAGAGGCTATACAGTGTCATTTTCCCTTTAAATATCTTAGAATATGAAATGAGATAAGAGGCATAGATTCCTCCTAATTAGGATTGACAATTTCTTATATTATGATTTAGATATATGTATAGATTCCTTATAAATAATTCGCTGACTGCAAAAATTTACCGAATTACATTTCAGATTAATATATATGCAGTTAAAAAATAAAGCCAAATTGAAAGAATTACTACTAGGTATATATTTATTATTTAGTATGGGTATATGAACGATGGATCGCAGAGATTTGTCTATTTATTCTTCAGTTGTACTTCTAATGTATCACAAGCTTCTTCCTCAGAAACAAGATAAGAAGACAACTCTAATGAAATTTTAAAAAGCTTTGCAATAAAAAAGTTTATAGCATAAATATCTTTAAATATGGATCTCCGAAGAAAGATGTTACCATATGACTTATAACTCTATTATTATTTGCTTCTTGCTTTTGCAGACAAAATTCAATATATATTTGAGAATGATGAAATGTTACATACATTTACCAACAATTCTGTTAGTTCATGTTCTATTGCTTTTAATTAGTTTGTTGCATTTCTAAATTTACCTAGACAATATACTTCTTACAGATTGGGGTAATATACTTTTAATAGAGCCAAATTATTTCAAATAAGTTGAAGGACAAAGCAACTATTATTTTGATAAATGTGTCAATTCCTTCTCCGTTTTTTTCCTTTATTTGTTTTTATTTAAATTTACATCTCAGAATTGTTTCGTTATCCAATTTATGTAGCCTTTGTCTAGAGTCAAATAGGGAGAGAAGAAGAATTCGTTGTCGTGATAGACTAACCGCTTGTTTGGATGGTTGTTACCTATTGTATCGTATCATATTGTTACTTTAAATATAATATTTATTTTGATTGTTACTTAAATTTTATTGTGTCGTATCGTTAAAGCCATTGTTACGTAACGACGAAAAGTGTCACTTTATGAAACGGCGAATTTGGTGTGGTGACGTTGTTTCTTTGCTTTTTTTCGCTCATCCTGCCCTTCCTTATTATTAAATAATAATATTTTATCATTTACCCTACTTTTTTATATAATTATTCTACTCTGTATCCCAATCTTTTTAGTAATTTTACAAGTTTATTCTTTATATTGTTAGTGTGTGACATCATGAAAAAACGATACAATCTATCCAAACATTGTGTTGATCACACAATACAATACAATACAGTACAATGCAACACGATACATTGCGAAACAATATGTAACAACAATCCAAACAAGCTATAATGTGAAGAAAAGACCATGACAACCTCCAGACCAGAACAAGCTCTAAGATTTTATTAAAAAATATATGACCCTTTTCTTTTAATTTTATCGTACTTGATTACCATATTTTTATTCAGTAGATTAACAATGACTCATTTCACAATTCAAGTTTCATATATATATATATATCCACCAATGAGATTCGAACTCTTAACACTTATTGATGTATAAATAAAAAAATAAATAATATTTACAGTTGTATACGATGAAGCTGAATTTTGTGCATGACGCATACATCCAAATAGAAAAAGCGCGGCTTGAATATTTTCACATTAAAAAAAGCAACCAACCTTTGAGAAGACAATTATGCCAATGCATAACTGATGTTATTATGGCTAAAGAATATAGAGAAAATAAAGTTGATGAAAAAATACTACTTCCTACCTCATCTATTGAAGCAATTAATCATAAGGGAGATATAGCAAAGTTTAATCGATAGCGTGATGGCGAGAAGTACCGAGATAGAGTTGCCTTTATTCAATAAGAGGTCTTAAAATTACTGTGTAATGCTGCCGTTTGGTATATTTAAATTTGTAATTATAATAAAATCAAATATTTTTCAAGTATAGACACATCAACCTCTTTTGGTACTTATATAGATAATAAATGATATGAAATACATGTGCAACGCACGATGCAGAGAGGCTAGTATCTATAAATATTTGATTGGAACCCAGTTACTAACTTGAGATGGAACCCATAAACTTCAAAGTCTGAATCCGCATATGCTCAAACTTATGCGTAGAATACAGAACGTGTGTTTCACCAAGCAAGCGCCCATTCAACACCAGAAGTTCATTATAGTTTGCTAGCTTTTGGAACACTTCCATAGCTTTGGCTCTCTGTCTCAGGACAAACTTTTGAGTCTTTCCTGTTGACGTACGTTTTTGGCAAATCATAGAAAATTACTGTCTTAGGAGCCATGGAATGTGGTAGACGATCAAGACAATGCTTGATAATCTCATTCGCACTGGCATTGCATCCATCCTTCAGTTTAAAAATTGCACAAGGTGTTGATCATCTGGTCTTCCAACTACAGCAGCTTCAAGAACATCTGGATGGCTAAATACAGACTCCACTTCCATTGAACGATCCTTTAATTCTATGTAACCATCAGGCTGCTTCACTGCCAAGTCCCCATTTCGATACCAGCCCCCTCTAAAAGCATCTTCTGTGGCTTTGGGATCCTTTAAGTAACCATTCATTACAGGGATCCTCACCCATTGTTTTTGCATCTGAGGGTACACTTTTCATTGATTCAGGATCCTTTATGTCTACTTCCTCCAAGCCAAGATGGTTCACTCCTTGACGAGCCTCGATCTTAGCCTGCTCATCAGGTGGCAGAGAGTTCCATTCAGGTTTCCAAGCTCAAGCAGTTGCTGGACCATATAGGTTTCTGTTAGACCATATCCGTGAATTACATTGAAACCGAACTCCTCCATCTTGAGGAGAAGGTGGTGCACCGCCTGTCATCACGTTTATTGTCCTTGGAAGTGGTCTTTGGACACTTTGTGGTGCATTTATTATCATGTTCAAAACCGTAGGTGCACCAGCCATGTGACTCACTTGGTGCTGAACTATGCTGTCGAAAATCCCTTCTGCAGTAACATTTCTCAGGCAAAGGTTTGTGCCACCCTGTGCTGCCAAAGCCCAAGTAAGACATCATCCATTACAATGGAACATGGGAAGAGTCCACAAATAGACAGGCATTGAAGCCATTTCAGCAAGAAGAACTGCAGCCAGAGAATTAAGATATGCCCCTCTGTGACTATAGATGACCCCTTTTGGACTCGATGTTGTCCCCGAGGTATAATTGAGAGCAATTGCATCCCATTCATCATTTGGCCATACTATCTGAAAATTAGGTTCTCCAGTAGCTAAAAAGGACTCATACTCCAGAGTTTTTGGAGCCAAGCTCTGTTATTACTGTCGGATATCAAGATTAGACGTGGCAACTTGTTAACCTTCAGGCTTAAAATTGTTAGAACGTGGGTACTATAGTCCATATGAAACAGTTCCGAGGAGATAACGAATTATTCTCTTTACCGCAGTCAGATGCGATTCCTTAAGAGTTGATTGAAACTGGCACATTTACACGCACTGAACATAATATTTGGTCGGCTGACAGTTAAGTAAAGTAAAGAGCCAACCATTCCACGGTATTTAGTTTCATCAATTGGATTTCCTTTTTCGTCCTTGTCGAAACTTGTTGATGGGCTCATTGGTGTACCAATTGCTTTAGCACTACTCATGCCAAACTTTTGAATTAATTCCTTTGTATATTTGGTCTGGCATACAAAAGTTCCTTCCTTAGATTGTTGAATTTGAAGTCCAAGGAAAAATATAAGCTCTCCCATCATGCTCATTTCAAACTCACTTTGCATAAGATTAGCAAATTCCTTGCACAAAAGAGGGTTAGCATTTTCAAAGATAATATCATCAACATAGACTTGAATAATAAGATTATCTCCTGATGATCTTTTGATATATAATGTACTCCCTCCGTTCCAATTTATGTGAACCTGTTTGACTGGGCACGGAGTTTAAGAAAAAATGAAGACTGTTGGAATTTGTGGTCCTAAACGATTCAAAAAGGGGCCCAGAGTATTTGTGTGGTTATAAAAGCTTCTCATTAAGGGTAGAATTGTAAGTTTAACCAAAATTATTTCCAAATTTAGAAAGGGATCATTCTCTTTGGAACGGACCAAAAAGGAAATAGGTTCACATAAACTGGAACGGAGAGAGTAGCGTCTACTTTACCTCTTGTGAAACCATGGTCAAGTAGAAATGAGCTAAGCCTTTCGTACCAAGCTCGAGGAGCTTTTTTGAGTCCATACAAAGCTTTAGGCAACTTATACACATGATAAGGAAATTTTGAGTCTTCAAAACCAGGAGTTTGTTTTACATACACCTCCTCATCAATAAAGCCATTTAAAAAGGCGCTTTTGACATCCATTTGGAAAAGTCTGAATCGTTTGAAGGATGCATATGCGAGAAGAATATGTATAGACTCTAGTCGAGCTACTGGAGAGAAAGTTTCATCGTAGTCGACTCCTTCCTGCTGTGAGTAGCCTTGGGCTACTAATCTATCTTTGTTTCGCACAACCTTTCCATATTTATTCACCTTATTTCTAAAAACCCATTTGGTTCCAACTACGCCAACATTTGCAAGCTTAGGTAGCAGTTCTCAGACTTTGTTTTTATCAAATTGATCGAGTTCTTTCTGCATTGCTTGTACCCAGCTGGAGTCTTTTAATGCTTCCTCAACCTTCTTTGGTTCGATCAGATAGATGAGTGCTACATTTTCTTTTTTCTTGAGAGCTCCCCTGGTTTTCATTCCTTCACTTGGATCTCCTATGATAAATCTCTGAGGATATTCTGGTTCACATCTCCACTCATTTGGACGTGTTCCAATCATAGGAGTAGTTGACTCCTTCTATGATTCTAGTTGATTTATGACAGGTTCATTAGTCGACTCTATGATTGCATCTGTACTATCAGTAGACTTTTGTGACTTGCTTGTCTATGATGTTTCTTGGCTGATATCTTCATCACCTGTAACAATTTCTTTCTCGGCAGTAGTGTTATTTTCATCAAATATGACATGTACTGATTCTTCTATAGATAAAGTACGTTTATTATAAACTCTAAA
The DNA here is from genome assembly GCA_005239505.1 of Nicotiana paniculata. NCBI lineage: Eukaryota > Viridiplantae > Streptophyta > Magnoliopsida > Solanales > Solanaceae > Nicotiana > Nicotiana paniculata. The sequence continues at coordinate 10,729 of MDKI01079947.1, forward strand.
AGATCTACAATTTATGGAATAACCCAGAAAGATACCTTCGTCACTCCTTGGATCAAATTTTCCAAGATTGTCCTTACCGTTATTGTGAATGAAACACTTACTACCAAATGGATGAAATTGGTCTATGTTGGGTTGTTTGCCTTTTCATAATTCATATGGAGTTTCCTTCAAAATAGGTTTTATACAAGGAATGTTCTAATATCATTGTTCTAGCCATATCTTGTAGAGCTCGGCTTTTCCGCTCAAGTACTCCATTTTGTTGAGGTGATCTTGGAGCTGAAAAGTTGTGAGTATATCTTTGATAATTACAGAAATCTTTAAATGCTCCGCTTTTGATTTCTCCTCCATGGTCACTTAGGATGGTTATAATGAGATACCCTTTTTCTCTTTCAACTCTTTTACAGAAAATCTCAAAGTTTTCAAAGCTTTATCTTTATGAGATAAGAAAATCACCCATGTAAAATAAGAGTAATCATCAATAATAAAAGAAGCATATCATTTACCTCCAATGCTAGCAGTTCTAGTGGGTCCAAATAAATCCATGTGAAGAAATTGTAAGGACTTTGTCGTAGACATAATCTCTTTGCTTTTGAAAGAGTTTTTGGTTTGTTTACTAATCTGACATGCATCACATACATGATTTATAGAAAAATTGAGCCTAGGAAGTTCAATAACTAAATCATGCTTGGAGAGTTTCTCAATTAGATGCATGCTTGCATGACCAAGTTTCTTATGCCACAACCATGGATGATCAGATGTATATGCTAAGCAGATGTGACTATCTAAATTTTCAATGCCATCAAGAATGTAAACATTTCCACACCTTTTTCCTGGGAGTATTGTTTTACCTAACTCATCTTCAATAGCGCATCCTGTTTTCTTGAATTTGACTTCATACCCTAAATCACATAGCTGACTTATACTCAGGAGATTATAGTTGCGTCCATCTACAAGGTATACTTCAGTAATGTCACATTTGTTATTGAATGGAACTGTGCCGGTGCCAACTATCTTTCCTCTTGAATCATCACCAAATTTGAGACTTCCTCCATTTATCTTAGTAATTTCTTTGAACAAATTTTAGTCACCTGTCAAGTGACTGAAACACGCACTGTCTAAGTACCATTTTCCTTTGAGGCTCTTTCTGTGGTGTTCCTGCAAGATAGAATTATTACATTCTTTTAGGTACCCAAGCTTGCTTGGTCCTTGTTGGTTAGTTCTACTAGAATCAGGTTTATCTATGGGTTTTGTTGGTCCTAAATGCACACGCAAGTATATGTGGTCGTAGCAAGTAATATAATGTTAAATCGAATGTCGAACCCACAGGGACTTGCGTAAACTACTTGCTGAATCACTCTAATTGTTATTTAATCGAGCCAAAATAAAATCCAGGAATGTAACTAATTTATACTACGATTCTATGAAAGCACTAATTATCAAGTGACAAGAATATTGTTGTGTATTCAGTAAAGACAAATATTCCAGGGTTGTGATCAATTCACCATCCATATTGAATTCTAATTAACTCTCCCTTTCATATAATTCACTAATGGTTTCTAATTAATCGATAATTGCTCTCGTAGCCTTTTCCCGAAGTACTACTCGCCTATTCTCAATATATTAACGCCTATATTCCTATGAAATTAATCTA
>MDKI01051016.1:0-12088 GCA_005239505.1 Nicotiana paniculata
TGTAGTATTCAAACCATTTTTCCTAATTGACAGATTTTTATTTGGTTATCATGTAATAAAGTGTAAGGAAATGTTTTCATAAATGTTTTAAACCGGAAATTTATTTCAATTAATTAATGATTCGTTGCCTGACATTAATGTCCGACACCATCACGACCTTAGAAATTTTTGGTCGTGACAAAATAGTTGTATACTTTTATTACAATTCTTCAAATAATCATCAAATTAACACTAATTAAAAAAAGTTTATCTTTCTTTTAGAGCTATTGGAATGAACAACTAGGTCATATAGTTTACAGGAAAAAATCAAATAATTAAGTAACAACGTAAGGTTTAAAACTGACTAATACTGAATGTGTATTTACAACCAATAATTCATTACGTATACAAAAAACTACAGAGGCCAACTTATTGGAATAGATGAAAACTTCTTCCAAAAGTCTTTTTAATAACTTTAAATCTCTGTTATTTCAATCGATAATTTAATATTTCAGGCCAGTAATCAGGCAAATATCATAACAACTACGCAACAAATATCATGTGCATGCAATGTCGAGGGTCGAACGGCGCGGACCAACAATAATAAATTGTGCACTGCCGAAGGGTCGATCGGCTCGAACCATAGATGCATCTATCTGCCCTGCTCGCGAATCGATCATGCGACGCGGTTAAAATAATACGGCTAGCCTGTCGCGAATCATACATGCGACTCAGGTGCTCATATGAATACATACACAAATACAAGGTCTTCCTGCTCGCGTATCACTCAAGCGACTCAGGCACCCAAAGTTACACATATCCACATAATAAATCTGTATTTTATCAAGAAAACAGTTTTGTTTCTCAGGAAAGTGGAAAAATCCTTATTAAAAGAAACATGAAATATAGGTTTCGAAATCTTTGTTTTTGAAACTCATTTGTCAAGTTTAGTGATACTCCATGATACAACCCAGTACAGGTACACATATATCCACAACGGGACCAATTCTCTTTCTAGAAGATTAACAATATGAACTCTAGCTTTATTTTAGACATTCAATCACGTTTTCGGTCATATTAGCAGTTTAATGTTACAGGCAGGGTTACAGGTATACACATAAGGCATGCTAGTGGGTCCTAGACTACCCGGACATGGCATAATAGTAGCTACGTACGGACTCCCATCACCTTGTGTGTACGTAGCCCCCGAAGATAATAGCATGTACTGATTAATTCACCTAGGGGGACGATTCCCCCTCACAAAGTTAGAAAGGAGATTTACCTCGCTCCGAAATTCCAACACCGGCTTCCAAGCCCCTCTGATGACTCCAACGTACGCACAACACTCCGAAACTACCACATAACGGCAAAGAAATAAGAATTCATCCTAATACTCACAACAAATTCAGAAAATGCCCTCGGTCCCACGTGCCCGAAAATCTGAAATTCTCGAAGATACATTCTACCCATAGCCCTACTAGTTCATGCAATTTACTCCACATTCCATACTCAAATTCGTGGCTAAATTCTAAATTTACATTTTCTAGGTTTCTTCAAAAATTTCCCAAATTTCCTACAAATTTTCATGTTCAAATCCATGCAAGATCACATATTTAACTTAGGAATGGGAAGAATTCACTTACCTAGTGATGCTTGCTGAAAATCCCCCTCTTGAAGCTCCCATAATCGCCACACCAAAATGAGAGAAATGAAGAAATGGCCAAAAATCCATTCTTAAACACCCCAGTGCCTCCAGCTATTTTCGCACCTGCGGTGCAATAGCCGCTTCTGCGGCTCCGCACCTGCGGAAATTCCATCGCAGGTGCGGCTCTGAATCATACCAGCAACTCTCGCTCCTGCAATCCCTCTTCGCACCTGCGATTCCGCAATTGCGACTAAACTCCCGCACCTGCGGTCAAAGCCTCGCAGGCGCGATTACACCAGATGACAACAAGCTTCAGCCCTTTTTCCAACTTCAACTTTGATCTGTTAACCACCCGGAATCCACCCGAGGCCCCTGAGACCCCGTCCAATCACACCAACCTGTCCCAAAACATCACACGAACTTGCTTGAGCCCTCAAATCACATCAAACAACGCCGAAATCACGAATTGCACTCAAATCCAATTCTTTAAGAACTTAGAATTTCAAACTTCTACATCCAACACCGAAACTTATCAAATCACACCCGATTGACCTTAAATTTTGCACACAAGTCATATTCAACATTACGGACCTGCTCCAACTTCCGGAATTGCATTCCGACCTCTATATCAAAACTTCCACTTCCGGTGGATTCTCAAAAACCTTCAAATTTCTATCTTTAGCCAAATGACCCCAAAATGAACTACGGACATCCAAATTCACTTCTGATCGCGCTCCCAATTCCAGAATCACCATACGGAGCTTTTCCTAGACTCGGAAATCCCAAACGGACATCACCCTCACTGATATACACTTCAAGCCCAGATTCATGAAATCCTTCTAAAACGCTAACTTCCACAATTGTAACGACTCGGTTCGTCGTTACGTAGAACTTGCATTTTTATTGATGTCATTGACTTTTCATGAATTTTTTATTCTATTATTGATGTGTTAGAGTCGATAGGCTTGAAATCGGAATGGTTAAATGAGAATTCAGTAACTTAGTCTGTAAAGATAGCCTTATAATGGGAAAAGTCAACTGAGAGTTGACTTATTGGGAAACGACATCAGAATATGGATTTTATGGCTCGGATAGCTTCGTTAGGTGATTTGGGACTTAGGAGTGTGTTCGAAATATTTTTGTGATGTCCGGTGTAGAATTAGGCTTGAATTGGCGAAAGTTAGTTTTTGGCGATTTCCGGGTGGCAGTGGAAAATAGGCTATCGAGGTCGGGATGGAATTCCGACAGTTGAATCAGGTTCGTAATGTCATTTTGGATATGTCTGCAAAATTTCAGGTCAATCGGAGTTGTTTTGGGTAGTTTCGGCATTGTTGGTGGAATTTAGAAAATTCAAAGTTCATAGGCTTGAATTCGATGTGTTTTTGGGGTTTTGATATGTTGTGTTTGATGTTTCGGAGGCTCGACTAAGTCTGAATGATCATATATGATGCGTTGGTATGTTTGGTTGGGGTCCTGAGGGGCTCGGGATGGTTTCGGGTTGTTAACGGGGAGTTTGGAATGGTTTTGTCACTGCTGATGTTTATGTTGCTGGTGTTTTCGCACTTGCGGATGGGGAGCCGCAGGAGCGGACGTGGCACCACAAGTGCGGAAGTTTGGCTGAGTGAGAGGATTCCGCAGGTGCAAGTTAATTGCCGCACCTGCGAGGCCGCAGGTGCCGGAGGTCGATTGCGTGTGCGAGATTTGAGGTCCTTGGGGTTTTCCGCAGGTGCGCACCTGGGATCCGCAGATGTGGTTCCGTAGGTGCGAGTAAATGGTCGCAGGTGCGGAATTACTGGATAGAAAATTATAAAAGCGTGCCTTCGCAAATTTTAGCCATCTTTTTCAATATTTCATCCTGGTTTGAAGCTTTTGGAAGGGTTTTGAAGAGGGGATTCGATAGTTTTTCATTGAGGTAAGCTTTTTGGATTCTAAACTCGTTTATATGTGATTAAAGGTCGGATTTATGGTGGAAAATTAGGGAAAAATCAGTGCAATTTGGGTAATTAGGGTTTGGGATTTATAGTCTTTAAAATGAGGATTTGAGGGGTCATTTGGACTCCGAATTTAGTGTTCTTTATATGTACGAACTCGTGAGATGATGGAGAACAGTTTTGTATAAAAATTTCTAAGTTTCGGGACGTGGGCCCGGGGCTCGGGTTTGAGCAATTTCGGGATTTTTGAGTATTTTTGATACATTGCGATTGGGATTAGTTACTTAGCATATTATAATGATATACATCTGATTGTTGGTAGATTTGGAGCACTCGGAGGCCGAAATTAGAGGCGAGAGCACTGTGGAGTAGTGTATTAGCCGGTTTTGAGGTAAGTAACGCTTCCAAACTTGGATATGAGGGTTCGAAACCCCAAACTATTTGATATTCGATGTTAATTAAGGTGATGCACTTGCCAAGTGACGGGCAATCGGGCGTACACCGAGTGTTTGTAGCCTAGCTCACCCCATGGCACTGTCTAATAGTTATTTCAGGTTGATATTTGTACTGTGGTGGCATTTGCCTTGAATGCAATAGAATTCATGTTAAGTATAATTGTTAAGGCTTCACGCCGATATGTTCAGAACGTAACGGTCGATTATTGTTGTCTCTATTTATGATTATTGTTTTCATGTACTTAGTCCTGTCATAGTATATGTTTCATGCCTCTGTCTCGTAAGTTGCTAATTTATTCTATATTATCATTCGTTTGGGTTGATTTTCATATGTTAGAGCATTGTGAGTCAGACTGGAAGGTACTGACTGAGTGAGGCTTGGAGCCTGGTTTTGAGACAGTTATGAGGTCGGACTACACATCACAGCGACCCTGGAATCATGCCTTCGTTTGCTTGATATAGCGCTTGGGCTGAAAGGAGCCCCTCCGGAGTCTTTACACCCCCAGTGAGCGCACATATATTGAGGGATGGATCTTCCCTGGACATGGATCTTGCCCGAGTATTATGTTCCGGAGATGGATCTTCTCCGTGGGGGCTAGATCGGCCTTTTTCCTTAGTACTAGGTGACTGTGTCACTTGTGATTATGTAATATCCGGATGGATTTTCCCTGGGCCGGAAGGCCGTATTCTAGTACTAAGTGGACCACCTTATGAGAGTTGGATTACTGAGTGCACATCATTATTCATTTTATATGAACTCATGCTAGTATGTAGGGCTACATTCACAAACTGATGCATCTTGTTTATTTTTTGATATATATTACTGTCATGTCCAAGTTAGATACTATTTTTTAATTATCGGAGGTTTAGTCCGTCACTACCTCTCAGTCCGTAGTTTGGTTTCGTTACGACTGAGTTGATGTACTCCCGTTACCCCCTGCACCTTGTGTGCAGATCCAGGTACAGCGGGATTCAGCTCTGGTCAGTGAGTAGCAGCAGTTTTCATCAGAGTTGACGAGGTAGCAACTAGTGACCGTGATCTCGTCTTCTCTTCCTTTTCTACCATCATATTTATTTTCAGACTATGTTGGTCATTTCTTTTTTGTTGTATTAGGTATTAGAAGCTCATGATTGTGTGACACTAGATCCGTTTGTAGGATTTGGATTTTAAATTTCATAAACTGGTTTCCAAATTTTGATTTATTATTATTTTTATCCACAGACTTGTTAAGAAGGATATTTTTATTGGAAATTGTATTTAGTTAGATAAAAAGGGTGGCTTTCCTGGTTCCACGACAATCGCCATCACGACTCCGGAAATAGGTCGTGACAACAATATACGCCGAAGCACTCCCGGGTTATCCAAAACCTGATCCGACCATACGCCCAAATCTGAAATCTTCATACGAACCTGCTGGAATCTTCAAATCTTAATTCGGAGGTTGTTTACTCAAAATTCCAATCTTAGTTGATTTCTCCAACTTAAGGCTTCTGAAATGAGAATTTTCTTTCCAAATCAATTCTAAACTTCCTGGAATTCAATTCCGACTACGCCCACGGGTCATAATATCTTAAACGAAGTTGTTCACGACTTCAAACCGTTGAACGACGCGCTAGAGTTACATTCTCCCCCACTTAAACCGACGTTCATCCTTGAACGTGCTAAGAACTGCTCTGGAGTTACCTGAAATCACTGTTTAACACCTCGAGCACCTGCCCGTGCTACCACAACCCAGTTGAGCACAATAGCTTTATCAAATCTGGAGATTTCTTCTTTATTCCATATAATAAGCTCAGAATTCATTCGAACACCTGAAATTTTCTCTAGCGAGGCCTAGTTCCAATATATAAGCACTGCATCAACTAGCACACGATATACCAGATCATAACTGCATAACCTTGCTGAATCGGCACCATGCACTGCATAACTCATCATCTGACCACAATGACGCTCCCTGAACCTTAATAGCCATGGTCCACGAATCTGATGCTCCCAATGCACCTCATAACAAATGTACATACACCCTGCTATAATGCTGACGCTACCACCACAACGGAGGAAATGTGCAGAAATTCATGCTCAACTGCAGAGCTAACAAATCCTTGAATACCTCATTTTGACTAAAATCATCACTTCATCATGAACCTGAATAATGGTATTTGTTCTTTAATATACACTTCACATAACCTCATCGCACTGATCCCTGATCTGATAATCTCGTCTCACCCAGTATGAACTGCTCAGACAAAAAATCACCCCAAACATGGCTAACAGCCTCACTATACCACATCGCGCCAATAGAACATAACTCGAACATGATAATAAGAAACAACTCAGGACGGAACTATTCAGCTCACGCAACTAATATGAATCCTTACCAGAAAATAGAAAATAAATACATATTAACCCTTCTCATCATCATACTATTGCGGCGTGCAACCCGATCCAAATAACATACCCGTGGCGGCGTGCCACCCGATCCCATCATAAAACTCACACAAGGAAATATACATAGAGTTGAATCGCTCACTATTACAAATTACTGAATATCGATCACAAGCACGTTAAGTGCATAATACCATCCTGGGAAAACTGATAGAGCCGTATGCAACAAAACTCAAGCACAACTGAGGTCCGATATATATATACACTCTGGATCTCAAGAGCTATCCTGCTCACATAACATCTCGCACGACACAATCACAATAACACATGAATCTGACGAAGACAGAACAACACTCACTGTTCTAATGACTTTCCATGAAAAGCGCTCTACTGAAAGGAACATTCCTGGCTCATACGGAGCCCATAATCATATTTAAATCCATCCACAAACATTGAGCCACCTCGCTCGCACCAAACTTAGCTAATAGCTTTTGCCTGGGTCCATATTAAACCACCTTCTCTCATAATACACAAGAACAACCATCATCACCGGGACTAACACCCCATAATCCATAATCAACTGAACCGAACGCCCTCCATGCGTAAATTCTCAATTAAGCAATATTGCACTTCTTTATACTCAGTCCAAATCTGAAATCCATCAAGTGACTACCTACCACACTTTATACAATCCTTTCGCGGTCATGCTTCCATGACCTTCCACACAAGGCAACAAGTCTGCCCATCCATAACACCGACCAAACTAAGGCCGCAAAACACATCAAGAACCCATGACCAGGTACAAAGCCGCTTTCACTGAATATCAATCTCAGGTGACACTGAAGATAACACCAGCTTACTCTGAACTTTCAAATCACATTGTCTTGCTCTTCCGAGCTCATGACATCCTTATAAACATCGGACCTAAATCTCGATTCTTACTCCCAGTTACATACTGCTTCCCACACCTAGCATACCAACATGAAGTAGCGCAAGAATTCCATCATAACTTTCGAACCACCAATAGGCTGAACACTTCACCATATAGGAACTTTTTACTTGACTCAATTCAAGAGTACCATCTCAACACACGAGTGAATTCCCATTATCACCCAATCATGAAATTCCTTAAGTAGTAGTATATACCACCATAACCCTTCCGGGGTCCGCCTACACCTGACAGGCCATAACACTCAAAGGCTCCCACATGAGATCCATTACGACGGCCGACAAGCCCCGCACACCACATGCATAACTGAATCACATCAAAGGAACCGATCACTGCCGCAAATGTGCCATTTCAACCATGGCTAATTAATCTATCTTCTTTTAATCATCTTCAATTGCCTCAGGAATAATAACAACTTCCTTCAACCCATAGCAAACTCAACCCTCACTCATCCCGAGTGACCTTGATTCACGAGACTATGTTGCCCAAATCCCGCAACCCGTCTCATACCCTTCCGATAATCTTTTCTTCTATCTGGAGTCTATTTCTCTCACTCCTCCAATATTATCCTGCATGCTGAAACATATCATAGAACATTCCAACCATCCTCTTTTTTCTCAGAGATTACTCTGCAAAAGCTCGATTCTCGATCATACTGCTTCCTAGAACCCTTAAATGCCGCATTCTTAACTTTTAAATTCACTAGGACCGCTATTTAGAGTCACCCATTCTGACTGGCCCCGAATACAGTCAACTCCAAGGCTCTCCTAGCACAGGAACACCCTTTTCAATGAAACACGTGACTGAGTCACTATCCTTACAACTCGCCCATGCCTTAAGCATAAATTCTGAATCTTCCAAAGCCTAGCCCTGATCCGACAGGGCCAACTTTTGCACATATTCATAAAATCCCACGCACAATCACCCTTTACTCATTTCCCTTAGCTGAAATAACTTGCTAATACGCCGACAATCCTACAACCCAACTGCAGATAGTGGGACTCCCCCACTTAACCCGAAGCTACTCCTTGCACCACTCTAGACCCTGCTGAGATCCTTCCTCCTTTGATAACACGATCTTGCTCAACCAATCCGCCCAATTCTTCCAAATTCTCTTCCTAGCACTCCCTAAATACTCGAATTCTCTAGCATTATTCACACATTCTATCTCCTACCGCCTAGCCACTAGAACCCCTCACAGAACTTGCCAACCCCGCCATTGCTAACCTATCCCCAGAAGACAACCCACCTGTGGAAATCACACGTGCACACCTTCCAACAACGCTGAAATGTATGCTCTCTGCGACTTCAATACCCCATCCTACGCCCTGCTTCATTTACCAACTTACTAGCCCGTCCTCTCCTCATGGAAATCTATTAAATGTGCGACAATATCTCTAAATTCCAAGTTATGTTGTCGCTCCCCCACTTTGCGACTGCTTGACTTCCGCTTCTTACACCTGGCCTCCTAGAAATGGAACCACCGCCTAGCCTCATTCCAGGATCATTCTTTGTAGCTCTCAAACCAGCAGATCACCACGACTTCAAGCTCTCCGAAGATCATCTTTCTCTAGTTACCTTCATTACCAACCCTTATCCGATACTGAACCGCCGCACCTCATGATCTCTGCCAACCACTTTCTTCAATACTCCTTATCGATACTCGGACCCCACGCAACCGAAGAAACCATAGCACCGACAAACTTAACACATCCCATTCGATCAATGACGACGACTACACGTCACAGGTGCATATCCCATCTCACTTGCAGACACCAAGTCTTACTACTTTATCAACCCCAACCGGACCATTCATAACCCAAATGCCTTTCCTCTGCCGGCAATAGAATACTGAAATCTCGAAATCACACTCTGAGAAGACCTCCCTTCAAACCATTCATCATCCCCAACATACGGGCAAGAATTCTATCATCATATAGACACCGCGCGACAACCAATTGCAAACATCATCACTACCCGAGCATAGCCTTAAGGCTCCCAGAAACACAGCTACTGAGCTGAAATACATATTACCCTTTTAAAGGGCCATAACAAGAGCCACAGCCAATTACACATGGAAGCATCTCGGATTACATTCGTAGTACCATTTCCATTCCTCAAATTCCTGATCCATAGCAAGCGTTTCATGACGCATAAGATTGAGTAGGAATGAACATAGGCATAATCCTCAAAGGAATCAACTCGCACGATGAGAATCAAGAAAGGAAGTACTCGAAGATAAGTACAGACGTCTCTGTATCGATCCGCAAGACTCTACTAGACTTGCTCATGACTCGTGAGACCTACGGGAACCTAGCGCTCTGATACCATGTTGTCACGATCCAAAATCCCTAAGGTCGTGATGGCACCGGACATCAATGTCAGGCAAGCCAATCATTAATTAATTGAAATAACTTTCTGGTTTAAAACATTTATGAAAACATTTCCTAATACTTTATTACATGATAACCAAATAAAAATCTGTCAATTAGGAAAAATGGTTTGAATACTACACTTTAACAACTATAACCCAACACATATACCAGAACCCGATGTCACAAGTACATGAGCAATTTCTAAGAATTTAACAATCATTACAAGCCTGTCCGAAATACAACTGGACAAGGAAATTTAAATGAAATAAATACAGTACGAAGGAGACTCTGTCAGCTGCGGATCGCCTCCGGATGATGCAGCTCGCCTAAGTCTCCGAATCCTCCACATTGCTATGAAAGTACCTATGCAATAAAATGCACAGCAAGTGTAGCATGAGTACAAAAATAACGTGTACTCAGTAAGTCGCCCGCCTAACCTCAGAGAGGTAATGGCGAGAGGTCAAATTAGACACTTACTAAAGGTCCATTTAAAATATTTAAGAGTGACACTAAGCATGGTTTTATCATAAGCAATTTATAAAACAGGATTTAAATATCTTTGAACTCCGTTCACATTAAACACTTTATATCTTCGTCATATTAACAATTAATCAACATGGTGATTTAACCAAATAATAATAAATCGACGGGAAGGAACAACTTCTTCCAAAAGTCTTTTTAATAACTTTAAATCTCTGTCATTTCAATCGATAATTTAATATTTCAGGCCAGTAATCAGGCAAATATCATAACAACTACGCAGCAAATGTCATGCGCAGGCAATGCCGAGGGTCGAACGACGCGGACCAACAATAATAAACTGTGCACTGCCGAAGGGTCGATCGGCTCGAACCATAGATGCATCTATCTGCCCCGCTCGCGAATCGATTATGCGACACGGTTAAAATAATAAGGCTAGCCTGCTCGCGAATCATACCTACAACTCATGTGCTCATATGAATACATACACAAATACAGGGTCTTCCTGCTCGCGAATCACTCAAGCGACTCAGGCACCCAAAGTTACACATATCCACATAATAAATTTGTATTTTATCAAGAAAACAGTTTTTTTTCTCAGGAAAGTGGGAAAATCCTTATTAAAAGAAACATGAAATATAGGTTTTGAAATCTTTGGTTTTGAAACTCATTTGTCAAGTTTAGTGATACTCCATGATACAACCCAGTCCAGGTACACATATATCCACAGCGGGACCAATTCCCTTTCTAGAAGATTAACAATATGAACTCTAGCTTTCTTTTAGACATTCAATCATGTTTTCGGTCATATTAGCAGTTTAATGTTACAGGCAGGGTTACAGGTACACACATAAGGCATGCTAGTAGGTCCTAGACTACCTGGACATGGCATAATAGTAGCTACGCACGGACTCCCGTCGCCTCGTGCATACGTAGCCCCCGAAGATAATGGCATGTACTGAATTAATTCACCTAGGGGGACGATTCCTCCTCACAAAGTTAGAAAGGAGACTTACCTCGCTCCGAAATTTCAAAACCGGTTTCCAAGCCCCTCCGATGACTCCAACGGACGCACAACGCTCCGAAACTACCACATAACGGCAAAGCAATGAAAAATCATCATAATACTCACAACAAATTCAGATTATATATTTTCCCAACCCCGCTCAGAGAAATGACCAAAATGCCCTCGGGCCCACGTGCCCGGAAATCCGAAATTCTCGAAGATACATTCTACTCATAGCCCTACTAGTTCAATCATGCAATTTACTCCACATTCCATACTCAAATTCGTGGTTAAATTCCAAATTTATATTTTCTAGGTTTCTTCAAAAATTTCCCAAATTTCCTACAAATTTTAATGTTCAAATCCATGCAAGATCACATATTTAACTTAGGAATGGGAAGAATTCACTTACCTAGTGATGCTTGCTTAAAATCCCCCTCTTGAAGCTCCCAAAATCGCCACACCAAAATGAGAGAAATGAAGAAATGGCCAAAAATCCGTTCTTAAAACACCCCACTGCCTCCAGCCATTTTCGCACCTTCGGTGCAATAGCCGCTCCTGCGGCTCCGCACCTGCGGAAATTCCATCGCAAGTGCGGCTCTGACTCAGCCAAGCAACTCCCGCTTCTGCGATCCCTTTTTGCACCTGCGATTCTGCAGGTGCGACCAAACTCTCGCACCTGCGGTCCCTCAGGTCCAACCCCAATCTCGCACCTGCGATGCCCTTAGCCGCACCTGCGGTCAAAGCCTCGCAGGTGCGATTACACCAGATGACGGCAAGCTTCAGCTCTTTTTCTAACTTCCACTTTGATCCATTAACCACCCGGAATCCACCCAGGGCCCCCGAGACCCCGTCCAATCACACCAACCTGTCCCAAAACAT
>MDKI01230394.1:0-14632 GCA_005239505.1 Nicotiana paniculata
AGCAGGTCAAGTATGAGCACCAGAGACTAGGTGGATTACTTCAGAGGTTAGATATTCCGGAGTAGAAGTGGGAGCGGATTACCATAGACTTTGTAGTTGGGCTTCCACGAACTTCGAAGGGTTTTGATGCTATTTGGGTCATTGTAGATAGATTGACCAAGTCCGCGCACTTCATTCCTGTCAGTACTTCTTATACTTCAGAGCGGTTAATTGGTATTTACATTAAGGAGATTGCCTGATTGCATGGAGTTCCGGTTTCTATTATTTCTGACAGAGATACTCAGTTCACATCTCAATTTTGGAGGGCCGTGCAGAGAGGCGTGGGTACTGATATAGAGTTGAGCACTGCATTTCACCCGCAGATCGACGGGCAGTCGGAACGGACTATTCAGATTTTAGAGGACATGTTACGGGCTTGTGTGATTGATTTTTGTGGTTCATGGGATCAGTTCCTGTCACTAGCGTAGTTTGCATATAATAACAGCTACCAGTCCAATATTCAGATGGCCCTGTAAGAGCTTTATATGCTAGGAGGTGTAGATCTCCGGTTGCTTGGTTCGAGCCTGGTGAGGCTAAGTTATTGGGTACAGATTTGATTCAGGATGCGTTGGAGAAGGTGAAGTTGATTCAAGAGCGACTTCGTACGGCGCAGTCTAGACAGAAGAGTCATGCGGACCGGAAGGTTCGGGATGTGTCTTTTATGGAAGGGGATAAGGTACTGCTGAAGGTATCACCCATGAAGGGTGTTATGAGGTTCGTAAAGAGAGGAAATCTAAGTCCGCAGTTTATTGGTCCTTTCGAGGTGCTTCAGAAGGTTGGGGAGGTGGCTTATAGACTTGCCTTGCACCCAGCCTATCGAGTGTTCATCCAGTATTTCATGTGTCGATGCTCAGAAAATATGTAGGTGACCCGTCTCATGTGTTAGAATTCAGCACAGTTCAGCTCGAGGATGATATGTCTTATGAGGTGGAGCCAGTGGCTATTTTGGCTCGCGAGGTCAGAAAGTTAAGGTCAAAGAAGATAGGATCAGTGAAGGTGCAGTGGAGAGGGCATCCAGTGGAGGACGCTACTTGGGAGACACAGGGGGAGATGTAGAGAAGGTATCCTCACTTGTTTGAGACTCCAGGTATGTTTCTAGACCCGTTCGATGACGAACATTTGTTTTAGAGGGGGAGAATGTAACGTCCCGGTCCGTTGTTACGTAGAACCTGCATTATAATTGCTTTTATTGACTTATCATAGGTTGGTTATTCTGTTATTTATGTGTTAGAGTCCATAGGCTTGAAATCGAATGGTTGTAGTGAGAGTTCAGTCATGTAGCCTTTAAAGATAGCCTTATAATGGAAAAAAGTCAACTGAGAGTTGACTTATTGGGAAACGACCTCGGAATACGGATTTTATGGCTCGAATAGCTTCGTTAGGTGATTTTGGACTTAGGAGTGTGTTCGGAATATTTTTGTGACGTCCGGTGTAGAATTAGGCTTGAATTGGCGAAAGTTAGTTTTTGGCGATTTTCGGCTGTCAGTGGAAAATAGGCTATCGGGGTCGGAATGGAATTCCGACAATTGGAACAGGTTCGTAATGTCATTTTCGATATGTTTGCAAAATTTCAGGTCAATCGAAGTTGTTTTGGGTAGTTTCGGCATCGTTGGTGGAATTTAGAAAATTCAAAGTTCATAGGCTTGAATTCGATGGTTTTTTGGGGTTTTGATGTTGTGTTTGATGTTTCAAAGGCTCGATTAAGTTTGAATGATAATATATGATGCGTTGGTATGTTTGGTTGGGGTCCCGAGGGGCTCAGGATGGTTTCGGGTGGTTAACGGGGAGTTTGGAATGGTTTTGATACTGCTGATGTTGCTGTTATTGGTGTTTTTGCACCTGCGGATAGGGAGCCGCAGGTGCGGTTTCGCAGGAGCAGACATGGCACCGCAGGTGCAGAAGTTTGGCTGAGTGAGAAGAGTCCACAATTGCGAGTTAATTGCCACACCTACGAGGCCACAAGTGCGGGAGGTCAATCGAAGGTGCAGAAGTTAAGGTCCTTGGGATTTTCCGCAGGTGCGAGTCAGTGGTCGCAGGTGCGGAACCACTGGGCAGAAAGTACAAAAGCGTGCCTTTCCGAATTCTAGCCATCTTTCTCAATATTTCATCCGGGTTTGAAGCTTTTGAAGGGTTTTGAGGAGGGGATTCGATAGTTATTCATTGAGGTAAAGTTTTTGGACTCTAAACTCGTTTATATGTGATTAAAGGTCAGATTTATGGTGGAAAATTAAGGGAAAATCAGTACAAATTGGGTAATTAGGGCTTGAGATTAAGAGTCTTTAAAATGGGGATTTGAGGGGTCATTTGGACTCCGAGTTCAGTGTTCTTTGTATGTATAGACTCGTGGGAGGACGAGGTTTCTTGTGGTGTAAATTTTATTGAGTTCCGAGACGTGGGCCCGGGGGTCGGGTTTGACCGATTTCGGGATTTTTGAGTATTTTTGATACATTTCGATTGGGATTAGTTCCTTAGCATATTATAATGATATACATCTGATTGTTGGTAGATTTGGAGAACTCGGAGGCCGAATTTAGAGGCAAGGGCACTGCGGAGTCGTATATTAGCCGGTTTTGAGGTACGTAACACTTCCAAACTTGGAACTGAGGGTTCGAAACCCCAAACTATTTGATATTTGGAGTTAATTAAGGACTTTCAAGTGATGGGCATGCAGGCGTACACCGAATATTTGTAGCTTGGCTCATCCTATGACACTGTCTAATGGTTACCTCAGGTTGATATTTGGACTTTGAAGGTGGCATTTACCTTGAACGCAATAGAATTCATGCTAAGTATAAATGTTAAGGCTTCATGCTGATATGTTAAGACCGGAACAGTCGATTATTGCGGTCTCTATTTATGATTATTGTTTTCATATACTCAGTCCTGTTATAGTATATATTTCATGCCTCACTCTCGTAAGTTGCTAGTTTATTCTATATTATCATTGGTTTGGGCTGAATTTCATATGTTAGAGCATTGTGAATGAGACTAGAAGGTACTGGCTGAGTGAGGCTTGAAGCCTGGTTTTGAGACAGTTATGAGGTCGGACTACACACCGTAGCGACCCCGGAATCATGCCTTCGTTGGCTTGATATAGCGCTTGGGCTTATAGGAGCCCCTCTGGAGTCTTTAAACCCCCAGTGAGCGCACATATATTAAGGGATGGATCATCCCAGGGCATGGATCTTGTCCGAAGCTGATGTTATGAGAGGGATGGATCTTCCCTGGACATGGATCTTGTCCGAGTCTTATGTTCTGGAGATGGATCTTCTCCGTGGGGCTGGATCGTACTTTTTTTCCTCAGTACTAGGTGACTGTGTCACTCGTGTTTATGTAATATCCGGGATGGACTTTCCCTGGGCCGGAAGACCGTATTCTAGTACTGAGTGGACCACCTTATGAGACTTGGATTACTGAGTACACATCATTCTTGATTCTATATGAATTCATGCTAGTATGCAAGGCTACAGACACAAATTGATGCATCTTGTTTATTTTCTAATATATTACTGTCATGTCCAAGTTATATACTATTGTTCGAACTATTGGAGGTATAGTCCGTCACTACCTCGCAACCCGTAATTTGGTTTCGTTACTACTGAGTTGGTGTACTCACGTTACCCCCTGCACCTTGTGTGCATATCCAGGTACAATGGGATTAAGCTCTGGTCAGTGAGTAGCAGCAGTTTTCATCAAAGTTGACGAGGTAGCAGCTGGCGACCGTGATCGTCTTCTCTTTCTTTTCTACATGTCGTATTTATTTTCAGACTATGTTGGTCATTTGTTTTTGGTTGTATTAAGTACTAGCAGCTCATGACTGCGTGACACTGGATCCAGGGTTTGTAGGATTTGGGTGTTTATTTTCATAAAATTGTTTCCAAATTTTGATTTATTATTATTATTATTATCTACAGACTTGTTAAGAAGGATATTTTATAGGTAATTACATTTAGCTTAGATAAAATGGGTAATTACAGGTGCCATCACTACTCCAGAAATAGGGTCTTGACATCCGAGATACAAAGTGGACAATGGAATTTAGAACAAAATGAATACAATACAAGGGAGACTCTGTCAGCTACAGATCGCGTCCGGATAATGCATCTCGCCCAAGTCTCCAAACCAGCTACATCCCTATGAAGGTACCTGTGCAATAAAAATGCACAACAAGTGTAGCATGAGTACGAAAACAACGTGTACTCAGTAAGTCGCCCGCTTAACCTTAGAGAGGTAGTGACGAGAGTTCGAATCAAACAATTGCTAGAGGTCAAATTAACATATTCAGGTGAGACAATAAGCGTGAATGTCATAGACAATTTCTTAAAATCAGGAATTAATAATATCAACTCCTTCCATGTTTAACAGTTTAAATCTCCGTCATTTCAGTTGACAATTTTAATCATAATCCGGGATAAGAAACATCAGACTTATTTCACATTTTTCACATAAATTCTCCTTCCTCATAACTGGCCATTAAGACTTCCTTAGGCCGATAAACATGTATAATTCACAGCAAATACGCAGTAAATATCAGGCGCAAGTAATACCGAGGGTCGGCGGCCCGAACCAACATAAACATAAACTGTGCACTGCCGATGGTCGAACGGCCCGAACCATAGATGCATCTATTTTCCCCGCTCGCGTATCAATCATGCGACATGGTCAACATTATAATAATAAGGCTAACCTGCTCGCGAATCATACCTGCGACTCAGGTGCTCATTTGAATATACATAAATACAGGGTCATCCTGCTCGCGAATCATACATGCGACTCAGGCACCCAAGGTTACACATATTCACACCAATAAACCATATTTTTATCAGGAAAATTAGCTGTTCAATAAAGCGATAAAATTCTCCTTTTAATAAACATGAGTATAATATTTAAATTTTTTCTGGAGATTTACTTGCCAATTTCGACAGGGTTCCAAACTCGATAGGTTTATCCGAAACACAATTATGCTAGGAAGAATCAATTCTCCTTCTAGGTGATTAAGAAAAGTAAATCTATCCTTCTCAGAGATTTAGATACTAATTGAAAGCATAACATGATATTTTATTGACAAGGTCACTAGTACAACAAGCAAAGCATGCAAGTGTGTCCTAGACTACCCCGACATGGCATAATAGTAGCTACGCACGGACTCCTGTCACCTCGTGTGTACGTAGCCCCCGCAATTAATAGCATATATTCATTTAGTTCACATAGGGGGAAAATGCCCCCTCACAAAGTTAGAAAGGAGACTCACCTCGCTCCGAAATTCCATAACCGGCTTCCAAGCCCTTCCGATGACTCAAATCGATGCACAACGCCCCAGAACAATTCAAATAACGACAAACCAATGAAAATATACTCCAATATTCGTTAACAATTCAAATTATATAAACACCCATCTCCGCTCAAGGAATTGACCAAAATTCACTTGGGCCCACGCGCCCGGAATCCGAAATTTCTCGATGATATATCCTACCATAGAGTTACTAACTCAAATACACAATTTACTCAAATATCAATGCTCAATTCGTGGATAAAAACCCAAATACAAATTTCTAGATTTTCTTCAAGATTTCCCAACTGTCCTACAAATTCTCATGTATAATTCCATGTAATAACCTTGTATTTAACTTAGAAACATGAAGGAATTACATACCTAGAATTGCATGAGGAAAATCCTCCCTTGAAGCCCCTCAAAATTGCCCCACACCAAAAGAAAATGGAAGGAATGGCCAACAAATCTCGGTTTTAAAAATGTTCTGCCCAGGCCATTTTTCGCACTTGCGATTCAGCTCTCGCACCTACGATTCCGTAGGTGCTCCCAAATGTCCGCACCTGCGGCTTTCCTCAGCTCAAGCCAAACCTTGCACCAGCGCTCGTATTTCGCATCTGTGGCTTCGCAGGTGCGGAAACTCCATCGCACCTGCGCTCCCTGAAAAACCAGCAAACTATCGCACCTGTGTCGCCAAAGCCGCACCTCCGAACCTTGCCTCGCAGGTGCGGTCACACCAGATGACAGTAACCTCAGCCTTCTTCAAATTCCAAACTTGATCCGTTAACCACCCGAAATCCACACGAGGCCCCCGGGACCCCGTCCAATTACACCAACCTGTTCCAAAACCTAGTGCGGACTTGCTCGAGGCCTCAAATCCCATCAAACAACGCCGAAATCATGAATCGCTCTAAAACTCAAACTTTAAGAACTTGAAATTCCAAACTTCCACATATGATGCTGAAACCCATCAAATCATGTCTGATTGACCTCAAATTTTGCACAAAAGTTTTATTCGACATTACGGACCTGCTCCAACTTTCGGAATCGCATTCCGACCCCGATATCAAAATTTCCACTTCCGGACGGATTTCTCAAAAATCTTCAAATTTCTATAGTTAGCCAAATGAGTTCAAAATGAACTACGAATATCTGAATTCACTTCCGATCGTGCTCCCAACTAGAGAATCACCATACAAAGCTATTCCAGGCTCAAAATCCCAAACACACGTTAATATCACTAAAATTCACTTCAAGCCAAACCTAGGAAATTTCCTTCAAAATACTGACTTCCACAATATACGCCTAAATGCTCCCGGTGTATCCAAAACCCAATAAGAACATACTCCCAAGTCCGGAATCATCATACGAACTTGTACGAACCTTCAAATCCCGATTCTGAGGTTGTTTACATAAATTTCCAATCTTAGTCAATTTCTCCAACTTAAGGCTTCTGAAATGAGAATTTTCTTTCCAAATTGACTCTAAACCTCCGAAAATTCAACTCCGACCATTCATACGAGTCATAATACCTGAAATGGAGCTGCACATGACTTCCAACCGCTGAACGACGCGCTAGAGCTCAAAATGACCGGTCGGGTCGTTACATTCTCCCTGACTTAAACAGACGTTCGTCCTCGAACGTGCTAAGAACTTCTCTGGAGTTATCTGAAAGAACTGCTGAACACCTCGCACACCTTCCCATGCTACCATAACCCAACTGAGTACATTAGCTTGATTAAATCTGAAGACTTCTTCTTTTATCCATATAATAAGCTCAGAATGCAGTTCCAACACTTGAAATTTCTCTTTCCAGGCCTAGTTCCAATATATAAACACTGTAACTACCACACGAGGTACTAGAACATGACTACATACCTTTGTTTAATTAGCACCATGCACTGCAAAATTCATCATCTAACCACAATGACGTTCCCTGAACCTTAATAGCCAAAATTTCACGAATCTGATGCTCCTGATGCACCTCATAATATATATGCATACATCATGCTATAATGCTAACGATACCACCAAAACGGAGGAGATGTGTAGAATTTCTTACCCAACTGCAGAGTTAACAAATCATTGAATATCTCATCTTGACTAGAATCATCACCTCATTAGGAACCGAATAATGATATTTGTCCTTTAATGTATTTCACTTAATCTTATCGCACTTGATCCCTGATCCAATAATATCGTCTCGCGCAGTATGAATTGTTCAGACAACAAATCATCCAATACATGACCAATAGTCTCACATGATACCACATCGCGCCAATAGGCCACAACTCCAACATGATAAATAAGAAATGACCCAAGAAGGGACTACTCAACTCACACAACTAATGTGAACTTTCTCAGAATATAAGAAGTAAAACACAAGAAAATAAATATAGGAACCTGACTAATCATCACACTGTTGCGGCGTGCAACCCGATCTAAATAACATAACCGTGGAGGCGTGCCGCCCGATCCAAATAACATGTCCGTGGCGGCGTGCCACCCGATCCAAATAACATAACCGTGGCAGCGTTCCACCCGATCCAAATGACATAAAATTCACGTAAGGAAATATATGTGGATCTGAATTTCTCACTATTACAAATTTCTGAATATCGATAATAAGCACGCTAAGTGCATAGTACCATACTAGGGAGACTGATAAAGCCATATGCTTACAAAACTCAAGCACAAATGAGGTGATATATATATATATATATATATATATATACACTCTGGATCTCAAGAGCCATCCTGCTCACATAACCTCATCACTACGTGGGACCTCAACACATAAGAAATTATCAAGCCGTTTCACAACTCACACGGCACAATCATAATATCACATGAATTTGACGAAGACGGAACAATCACCTGATATTCCAACACCCCTCCCTGAGGAGTGCTATACTGAAATGAACACATATGCCTCACATGAAGCCCATAGCCATATTTAAATCCATTCATACACTTCAAGCCGATTCTGCTTGCAATGAACAAGGTTGATAGCCTTACCCGGGGTCCATAATAACCCACTTCCTCTCATAATACACGAGAGCAACCATCATAGCCGGGACAACATCCCACAATCCACAACCAACTGAACCGAACGCCTTCATGGCATAGATTTTCAAACAAGCAATATTGCACTTCCTTATACTTGGTCTAAATCTTCAATCAATCAGGTGACTACCTGTCACACTTATACCATCTTTCCGTGGTCATTCTCCCACGACCTTCCACGAGGTAACAAGTCTGCCCATCCATAACACCGACCACACTATGGCCGCAAAACACATCAAGAACCCATGACCAGGGTACAAAGCCTCTATCACCAAATATCGATCTCAGGTGACACTGAAGATAACACCAGCTTACTCTAAACTTTCAAATCACTTTTTTCCTGCTCATCCGAGCTCATGACATCCTTGTCAACACAGAACCACAACGTCGATCCTTACTTCCAGTTACATACTGCTTACTGCACCTAACATGCCAATATGAGATAACACAAGAATTCCATCATAACTTCTGAACCACTAATAGGGTGAACACTTCATCATATAGAAACGTTATACTTACCTCAATTCAAGAGAACAGTAACAACACTCAAGTGGATTCTCACAATCACCCAACATGCAAATATTTAAGTAATGGTCTGAACCACCATAACCCTCCCGAGATCCGCCGAGAACTGACAGGATATAGCACTCGAATGCTCCCAAATCAAATTGTTACTGCGGCCGTCAAACCTCGCACAAACCGGAACGAACCACCTGTATAACTTAATCACACTGATGAAATTGATCATTGCCGTAAAAGTGCAATTTCAACCATGGCTAATAAATCTATCTTCTTTTAATCATCCTTAACTTCCTCAGAATAGTAGTAACTTCCTTCAACTCATAGAAAAGTCCACCCCCGCTCATCCCGAGTGACCTTGATTCACGAGAACATGCTGCCTAAGTTCCGCAACCCGCCTCATACCCTCCTGATAATATTTCTACAACCCGGAGTTTATTTCTCTCACTCCTCCAATACTATTCTGCATGCTGAAAATAACATAGAACACTCCAACCATTTTCCTTTTCTCATGAATTATACTGCAAAAGCTCAATTCTTAATCATACTGCTGCCCTTAACCCTTAAACGCCGCATTCTTAACTTTTGAATTCATTAGGGCCTCTATGAAGAGTCACCCACTCTGACTGGCCTCGAGTACAATCAACTCCAAGGCTCTACTAGAACATGAACGTCCTCTCAATGAAGTACGTGACTGAGTCACTACCCTTACAACTCGCCTATGCATTAAGCAAAATTCGGAATCTTCCAAAGACTAACCCTGGTCCGATAGGACCAACTTTTGCACACATTCATCAAATCCCATGCACAATTACCATTATAATCCTTTCCCTTAGATGTACTAACTTTCAAATATGCCGAAAATCCGCAACCCTATGAGAACACAATCCTACAGCCTAACTGCAGGTGGTGAGACTCCCCTACTTAGCCCGAAGCTACTCCTGGCACCACTCTAGACCCTGCTGAGATCCTTTCTCCTTCGTTAACATGAATCTTGCTCAACCGATCCGTCCAATTCTTCCAAATTCTCTTGGTAGAACTCCTAATTACTCAAATTCTCTACCATCATTCACACATCCTACCTCCTACCGAACAACCATTAGAGTCCCTCATAGAGACTTGCCAACCACACGACTGCTAACCTACTAACAGGAGGTAACCCACCTATGTAATTCACCAACTGACACCTTCAAACGACACTGTACTGCACTATCTCTACGACATCAATAATCCATCCTCCAACCTTACCAGTCTGCCCGCTCCCCATGGACATCAACTAATTGTGCTACAATACCTTCTAATTCACCACTATGCTGTCGCTCCCCCACTTTGCGACTACTCGACTTCTGCTTCTTACACCTGGCCTCCTAGAGATGGAACCACCGCCTAGCCTCAATTCAATATCATTCTCTGCCAACCGCATTCTTCAATACTTCTTCACCATACTCTGGCCCCATGCACCCGAAGAAACCATGGCACTGACGAACTTCACACATTCCATTCGATCAAGGACGATGATAACACGTCAGAGGTGAATACTCCACCTTACTTGAAAACACAAAGTCTTACTACTTTATCAACCCCAACCGGACCATTCATAATCCAAATTCCTTTCCTCTTCCAGAACTAAAATACCGAAATCTCAAAATCACACTCTGAGAAGAACTCCATTCAAACTATTCATCAGGACTCAACATATGGGCATGCGTCCTACTCTCACACCCACATCGCGTGATAACCAATCGTAAACATAATCACAACCTGAGCATAACCTCAAGGCTCTTAGAAACACAGCTACTGAGCTGAAACAACATATTATCCTTATACAGGGCCATAACAACAGCCCCAACCAATTACACATGGAAAACATCTCGCATCATATCCGTAGCACCATTTCTATTCCTCACATTCCCGATTCAATGCAAGCGCCTTGCGACGCGTAAGATTTAGTAGGAATAAACATAGCCATAATCCTTAAAGGAATCAAATCACACAATGAGGAATCAAGAAGGGAAGTACTCTTAACAACCCTCTATCCTCTCGAAGATAAGTACAGATGTCTCTGTACCAATCCGTAAGACTCTACTAGACTTGCTCATGACTCGTGAGACCTAAGGGAACCTAGAGCTCTGATACCATGTTGTCACGACCCAAAATCTATTAAGGTCGTGATGACGCCGGACACCACCGTTAGGCAAGCCAATCATTAATTAAAATTTAAATAATTTCCTGTTTTAACATTTTTCGAAAATTGTTACTTTTCACTTACAAGTCATAAAAACGAATAAAAATTTATCAAAAAAAATACGACAGGTAAACTATTCCATTTATTCAGTTAAATCCCAAACACATCCCAGAACCCGGTGTCACAAGTGCATGAACAATTTCTAAGAATTTACACAATTATTACAAAGTTTGTCCGAGATACAAAGTGGACAATGGAATTAAAACAAAATGAATACAATACGAGGGAGATACTGTCAGCTACAGATCACCTCCGGATAATACTGCTCGCCTAAGTACGCAAACCAGCCACATCGCAAGTGTAGCATGAGTACGAAAATAACGTGTACTCAGTAAGTCGCCCGCCTAACCTCAGAGAGGTAGTGTCGAGAGGTCGAATCAGACACTTGCTAGAGGTCAATTTAATATATTCAGGTCAGACACTAAGCATGAATGTGATAGAAATTTTCTTAAAATCAGGAATTAATACTAACAACTCCTTCCACATTTAACACTTTAAATCATCGTCATTTCAGTTGACAATTTAAATCATAATCCGGGATAAGAAACATCCGACTTATTTCACATTTTACTTATAAATTCTCCTTCCTCATAACTGGCCATTAAAACTTCCTTAGGCCGATAAACATGTATAAATCACAACAAATATGCAGTAAATATCACGCGCAAGCAATTCGGAGGGTCGACGGCCCGAACCAACATAAACATAAACTGTGCACTGCCGAGGGTCGAACGACCCGAACCATAGATGCATCTATTTTTCCCGCTTGCGTATCAATCATGCGACGCGGTCAACATAATAATAATAAGGCTAACCTGCTCGCGAATCATACCTACGACTCAGGTGCTCATATGAATATACATAAATACAGGGTCATCCTGCTCGCGAATCATACATGCGACTCAGGCACCCAAGGTTACACATATTCACACCAGTAAACCACATTTTTATCAGGAAAATTAGCTGTTCAATGAAGTGATAAAATTCTTCTTTTAATAAACATGAGTATAATATTTAAAACTTTTCTGGAGATTTACTTGCCAATTTCGACAGGGTTCCAAACTCGATAGGTTTATCCGAAACACAATTAACCAAGGAAGAATCAATTCTCCTTCTAGGCGATTAAGAAAAGTAAATCTATCCTTCTCAGAGATTTAGATACTAATTGAAAGCATAACATGATATTTTATTGACAAGGTCACTAGTACAACAAGCAAAGCATGCTAGTGTGTCCTAGACTACCCCGACATGGCATAATAGTAGCTACGCACGGACTCCCGTCACCTCGTGTGTACGTAGCCCCCGCAATTAATAGCATGCATTCACTTAGTTGACCTAGGGGGAAAATTACCCCTCACAAAGTTAGAAAGGAGACTCACCTCGCTCTGAAATTCCATAACTGGATTCCAAGCCTTTATGATGACTCAAATCGATGCACAACGCCCCAAAACGATTCAAATAATGACAAACCAATGAAAATATACTCCAATATTAGTTAACAATTCAAATTATATAAACTCCCATCTCCGCTCAAGGAATTGACGAAAATGTCCTTGATCCCACGCGCCCAGAATCCAAAATTTATCGAAGATATACCCCACCCATAGCGTTACTAACTCAAATATACAATTTTCTCAAATATTCATGCTCAATTCGTGGCTAAAAATCCAAATCCAAATTTCTAGGTTTTCTTCAAGATTTCCCAACTTTCCTACAAATTCTCATGTATAATTCCATGTAATAACCTTGTATTTAACTTAGAAACATGAAGGAATTACTTACCTTGCATTGCATGAAGAAAATCCTCTCTTGAAGCCCCTCAAAATCGCCCCACACCAAAAGAAAATGGGAGGAATGGCCAACAAATCTCGGTTTTAAAAACAATCTTCCCAGGACATTTTTCACACCTGCGATCCAGCTCTCCCACCTGCGATTACGTAGGTGCACCCAAACGTCCGCACCTACGGCTTTCCTAAGCTCAAGCCAAACCTCGCACCTGTGCTCATTGTCCGCATCTGCGGCTTCACAGGTGCGGAAACTCCATCGTACCTGTGCTCCCTGCCAAACCAGCAAACTATCGCACCTGCGGTGCCAAAGCCGCACCTGCGGCTCTGCACATGCAGACCTTGCCTCGCAGGTGCGGTCACACCAGATGACAGCAACCTCAGCCTTCTTCAAACTCCAAACTTGGTTCGTTAACCATCCGAAATCCACCCGATGCCCCCGGGATCCCGTCCAATTACAGCAACCTGTTCCAAAACCTAGTGCGGACATGCTCCAAGCCTCAAATCCCATCAAACAACACCGAAATCATGAATCGTTCTAAAACTCAATCTTTAAGAACTTGAATTTCCAAACTTCCACATCCGATGCCAAAACCCATCAAATCACGTTCGATTGACCTCAAATTTTGCACACAAGTCATATTCGACATTACGGGCCTGCTCCAACTTTCAGAAACGCATTCCGACCCCGATATCAAAATTTCCACTTTCGGTCGGATTTCTCAAAAACCTTCAAATTTCTATCTTTAGCCAAATGACTTCAAAATGACCTACGAACATCCAAATTCACTTCCGATCGCGCTCCGAACTCCAGAATCACCATACGGAGCTATTCCCAGGCTCAGACTCCCAAACAGACGTCAATATCACTGAAATGCACTTCAATATCACTGAAAATAATATATTTATTTTATGTGTAGGCACTCTTGAAGCGCGCTCAAAGTTGAAGTAATAAATCAGACAAGATCAATGATTGCATCCAGGATTCAAGGAATCAATGAAGAATGACGGAATAAATTTAGGCTATATTGAAGGAATCAATCAATCAAAGATATCTAGGATCCAGAAGCAAATCAATCATGCGGCTAAATCTGGAAAGACCAGTATTCCAGGAAGATATCCGGCGCCATCAAAGGAAGTCTCCAGCGTCTCTCATCACCATAGCCATTGCGGAATATCCTTATTTTTGGAAAGAATCAATTTCTTTCCAAGGATCAAATCTCTTGGGTTGGCAAATATCTTCAGAAATCAAGCCCTCTCCAAAGTATTTAAACTCGTTCTTGTACCTTAGAAGATATACTTTGATCAAACCAATTACCCTCTCTTTATTCTACTACATACAAACATTATAGGTCTTCTAGATCTGTGTGTAACAAGTTAGAGAAGAAAGAGAGAAAACCACCGGTGAGACATAGTATCAAAGAGAAAAGAGTGTCACTGAAATTGAGCCATTGGTGTAATCTACACTACACATTGTATACTCAAGAAATACATTCACTGAAGGAGAACAACCTTGCAACCCAAGTGTAATGGACTAGGTTTCACATTGAATCCCAACCAGTATAAAATTTCGGTGTCTTTAATTCCTGCAATTTACTTCTGTTTTTATATTCTGTTGCTTTATTATCTCGCTATAGTAACTAGTCGACTACTTGCAAAACTAGTAAACTTATAAAGAATAAAATTAAAAATAATCAATTCACCCCCCCC
>MDKI01253683.1:0-18525 GCA_005239505.1 Nicotiana paniculata
CTTTCAACACAACACAAGTGTTCATTTATTTCTTTTTTTCTTTTTCTTCTTTTTCTTCTTTTCAAGTGACTCTTATTATTATTTTTCTTCAAACGTGCACCTTTCTCCTTATTTCAATTATTCCCCTCAAAACCCAACCTACCACCCCACACTTTAATTTTTTCATATTTCATAACATTTCTCAGTGCTTAAGGAAGATAATTTGGGTCGTGACAGAAAGGAAGAAAGAAGTAAGAGAAAAACTTAAGGAAGATAATTAAAAAGAAAATGAATGGAACAAATTTAAAAAATATATTGACTTCGGCAGAAAGCAAAACTAAGAAGACGCAGAAAAAGAAGGAAAGCTAAAGATAAAGGGAAAAAAGGCATGATTTTTGTACAAAGAATTATTAACTTTTCATTCAAATTGCTTATGTTTAGAGATTAATAATTAATATTCCTATTTTAATGGAACTTTGTGCTACAAATATAAATATTTTCCTACCATATCTGTAATATTGAATTCTATGCTAAGAATTTATTATATTTCTTTTAAATTGTGACAGTTATGTAAAGTCCTCAAATTTTTATCCTTCCGACTAACATTCGATCTGGGTTTAAAGTCTGCTCATATATTACTCAACCTTAGATATAAAATATTAGACTGCCGTGTAGCAAAAACTTTTACAAAAATTTAGATAATAGTCTAATATTTTGACATAAGATTTTTAGTTTGTTCAGAAGTAATTTTTAGAATGTAGTCCAAACGGTCTGCAAGGGAAATAAAAAGCATTTTCTGTTATCAATACAATGAACTAAAGTAGTTGTTCATTTGATTCTTACATCACATACATGAATCACTTGTATTCATATGTATCTATTTAATATGTAACTTCATTCTTTGTTTTTGAGTACGAACCTTGTAACTATAAATAGAGTATTTTTTGCTCATGGCTGATTGACTTAAAATAAGAAGAAGAGTTTCCTCCTCCTCTCTACATCTCTTATATATTCTTGTATCTTCTATTTTGGTGCTTTAGTTTATAATTATAATATTCATTTATAACATGTTATCAGTACGAGTCTCAAATTACAGGTGTTGAGCTGATTTTCTTTCCGACCCAGTCTGACCGTATTTGAAACTAGAGGCTTCAACATAAGAAATTTAATTTATAATATAATTATAAGCAGACAATGAGGTACATTGCTGACCTTAAGTTATATTTACTTTGATTTTGCTAGCAGAATACAATGCTATCATTAGATGAATTAGGTACGCATGCCACATGGTAAATTAATCTTTAATCACATATTTAGCTCAAAAAGCATGACTATAAAGTAACATTAAATAATATGGAATACCGAAGAAATATAATCATTATACACGGCCATGATTATTCAGTCTTATTCACTTCTAATTGAATTGCATGATAGTTTGATTTATGCATATCATTCAACAATGCTTATGAGTTTTCAAGGCAGTGCTTGCGTTTTCCTTTCATAAAAAATAAAAAACTTAAATGGGTTAATTTATTTCATAGGTTTTACATATAAGTTATACCGATTTTTATAGCACTGCAGAAGGCAGAGTTCTTCAATAACTTGGCTATTCTCTAACATTAGAGACATGTTAACTCCATACATAAAAGTCACCAGAATTTTCATCTTTAATTAAGAGCATTTGAAATTTAGAAAACCATTGTTCACAAAGATATTTTGACAAACACATTGGTCTATGATAAAAGACTTTACACGTGATTAAAATTTTCATTAATCTATGAAAATGCTAGCAATTAATTGAATCTTGATGGTCTTTCATTTTATTAAGGGGGTATGATCATTATATTTATTTGGATGTCAACATTAAATATATCTCCATTAAATTCCAAAGACATTGATCTGTATTACATGTGTTCATTTCATTGGCAAATATTGATTACATAATTATAATGAACATATGACAATTAGAGTGATAATTAATATTTCTAAAGGCTCATTATGATTAAAAATTTATGCTTATAACGACTAAATTAAGTGATAATACGTTCAAAGTATTGTTAGTTATGATTGGTTGTTATAATCATTAAAAGTGACAATATTTTCAAATGCTAAATTTATTATTGATGAAAACGTGTAAGGGAACTATTCTCAATGTTACATGCCTCATATTTGCTTTAGAAATAGCAATATTTTGAAAGAAGTGTTCAAACACCATATTCGAGCCATGGTGCATCATGATGATAAGATATTGAGTTTGAGTCCCAACGCATTATGGCTTAACATGCCTTTATGAGGGTAAGACATTGGGTTTGAGCCCCAATGCACCATATTAATGATATAATAATAACTGAGGCAAAAAAAAATACTTTTAATGAAGCCCGTCCCGCTAGATCTGCTCCACTCCCTGAAGTAAATGTGGTAACAATAGATTAAAAGTCTGAAAGAAGACTAAATAAGTATCGGGACTGTATGAATTTACGTGAAAGTGGTAATAGACGAAATAATAATCGTCATTATGATTTTAGTTATGATAGGGGGAATAATAAAGGTTCTCAAATTAAAATTATCTTTCAAAAAAGGTGAAGGTAATATTTACCATGATATGGTATGAAAGGGCATTAGGTACGGGAATATCGTACACCCATTTTGCCAAGTTTTAATCAACTCTCTATCAAAATAAAGGAAAATAAAGGCACATTTAACCTTGCAAAATGATATTGAGAAGGGTCATAAAAATAAATATGATAATTGCTAAGGCAACATAATAAGCTAATTGTAACGACCCGGTCTGTCGTTATGTAGAACATGCATTATAATTGTTGTTATTGACTTGTCATAGGTTGGTTATTCTGTTATTGATGTGTTAGAGTTGATAGAATTGAAATCAAATGGTTGTAGTGAGAGTTCAATCATTCAGCCTTTAAAAATAGCCTTAAAATGGGGAAAAAGTCAGCTGAGAGTTGACTTATTGGTAAACGACCTCGGAATGCGGATTTTATGGCTCGGATAGCTTCGTTAGGTGATTTGGTACTTAGGAGTATGTTCAGAATAATTTTGTGATGTCCAGTGTAGAATTAGGCTTGAATTGGCGAAAGTTAATTTTTGGAGATTTTCGATCGGCAGTGAAAAATAGGCTATCGAGGTCGGAATGGAATTCCGACAGTTGAAACAGGTTCATAATGTCATTTTGGATATGTCTGCAAAATTTCAGGTCAATCGGAGTTATTTTGGATAGTTTTGGCATCATTGGTGGATTTTACAAATATCAAAGTTCTTAGGCTTGAATCCGATGTAAATTTGGTGTTTTGATGTTAGTTTTGGTGTCTTGAGAGTGCAACTAAGTTTGAATGATGTTATGCGATATGTTGGTAAGTTTTTTTGGGGTCCCGAGGGGCTCGAGATTGATTTCGGGTGGTTAACGGGCATTTTTGGACTTAGAGAATTGCTGGTTTTCTGGTTTTTGTGCAGCACGGATCTGTGCATCGCGATCGCATGGCAAAGACTGTGATCGCGTAGAACACTCTGAGGGCCAGGCAAAATTGTGCATCGCAATCGCGTGAATCGGGGTGCGATCGCGTAGGTTTGGAAGAAGGTGAAGTGCGATCGCATGGGTTAGGTCGCCATCACATAGGGTCATGACAGGAGCGTGAGGGTGAGGTCAATTAGTCTTCACGATCGCGTGCGTCTGGTTGCGATCGCGTGGGGTTGAGCTGCTGTGAAGCGCGGTCGCGTGGCTTATTCCGCGATTGCAATGAGTAAAGTGGGAGCTAGGGAATTTTGTTCTTCGAGATCGCGTGAGGACTTCCGCAATCGCAGTGAAGAAATCACTGGGCAGTATATAATTAAACCCTCCGCGACTTAAACCCTTTTTACACCATTGTTGTATGGACAGAGAGCTGTGGGGGCGATTTTTGAAGAGGGAAATCAGTATTCTTCATAGAGGTAAGTGTTTTGATCATTAAAACTCATTTATTGGTGATTATAGAACACAATCTCAACATTTAATTCATGAAAAATCAGTAGAAAAAGGTGGGCTTAGGGCTTGAGATTTTGAGACCTTTAGGGGTCGATTTGAGGGGTCAAACGAACTCCGATTTTAGCATTCTTTATATGTACAGACTCGTGAGATGATGAAGAACAATTTTGTATAAAAATTTCTGAGTTTCGAGATGCGGGCGGTCGGATTTTGACCAAATTCGGGGTTTTGAGCTAAATTTGATACTTTTTGATTGGAATTCGTTTCTTAAGCACAAATTGATGATAAAAATCTGAACTTGATAGATACCTTCAGAAGTTGATTCGAGAGGCAAGCGTGTTGCGAAATAGTTTTCGGGCTAGTTTTGAGGTAAGTAATGTCTTTAAATCCTGTCCTGAGGGTATGAAATCCCAGACTATGCACCCTTTCACGGGTTTTGAAATGCAAAGGTTGAATCTTTGGAAATATCTTTCCTATTTAGGCGACTATTGAGTTGCTAAATCGACTTTTAAGCCTATGCTTAACTAGTATTATTTTATTATGATATGATTTGGGTTGTAAGCCATGTTTGGGCCTAGTGCCGATCTGTTGACCTCTTGGGGGTTGTGTTTACTATATTTTCCTCATTGTTATGCTATGATTTTACACTCAGTCTTTTCCTGATAAATAGTTTTGACACTCAGAGTATTTTGATACTATTTATTGAAAAATAAAATACTATTTTGGGTCGAGAACCCGGTATGTTTATGGCCTAAAGGCAAATTGAAAGTGTCTGACTAAGTGAGGCTTTCAGGCCTTATGAGAGAGGTGAGGAGGATTTCAGGCCTTAAGAGTGTGGTGAGGAAGCTTTCAGGCCTCAGGAGAGTGGTGAGAAGGCTTTGAGGCTTTATGCTATTATTG
Source organism: Nicotiana paniculata (assembly GCA_005239505.1). Taxonomy (NCBI): domain Eukaryota; kingdom Viridiplantae; phylum Streptophyta; class Magnoliopsida; order Solanales; family Solanaceae; genus Nicotiana; species Nicotiana paniculata. Next base: position 4,856 of record MDKI01253683.1, read on the forward strand.
CGCTTGGGCTGTAGGAGCCCCTCCGGAGTCTGTACACCCCCCCAGTGAGAGCCGGTACCGATTGAGTGATGATTGCCCGCGGGGCTGATACTGAGTGATGATTGATACTGAGTGATGATTGATACTGAGCGATGATTGATACTGAGTGATTGAGAGAATGCCTGAGGGTCAACTGTTACAAGAAATGATTTTGGCCCGAGGGGCAGATTTATGATGATTTTACTAAGTTTTCGAACTATGATTTACTTCGATTTCAAACTGATTTTTACTGAGAGTTTTACTGAGGTATACTGATATTACACTTGCTTCAAAGGATTTCTGGAAACTGATTTCGAACTTATTATTTGATGAATACTACATGGTGACTTGGTGTTTTACTGGTTTGTGGAATTGTGTATCTGTACTGTATATTTTATAATTATCAGACTATGACTTATTTTCATTACTACTGAGTTGGCGTACTCATAAAGACTCTCTGTGCCTCTGTGCACAGATTCAGGTGACGGTCTGGAGCAGTAGTTGTCCATTGCTTGTAGTTGCAAATTTTACGGGATTTCGAGGTAGCTGTCCAGCGTCCACAGATTCTCCACTTCCCTTCCTTATTATGTTTTTAGCATTTGATTCAGAGAAATATATTATAGTTTTAGTAGTGTTAGATTTATCTATTCTTAGATGCTCATGACTATTGACTCCAGTCTTGGGAGGTTCTGTTTAGAGTTGTTAGACTATTATTATGACGTTAAGACTTAATTACATTATTCTATGCTATGGTTGCTGCTTATTATTAAATTTTGAACTTTTATAATTGAATAAATGCGTAGGAAGGTGATGTTCGGCTAGCCTAGTTCCACGATAGGCGCCATCACGGCCTATTAGGATTTGGGGTCGTGCCACTTATACTGAGAAATCATAAGGCATATTCAGATGATTATGATACATTCCATAAGTGAATGTGGTCGTATAAAATAAACTCATAAAGACATATACACTCTTGATTGTTAAAATCTCACAGCTCACCTCTAAAGAGGTTTGGGATAAATAAAGATGATAAATATCATTATGTGGCTGCATGATTATGTCATTGGTCGTATACATATCTTACGTTAAAAATACTTTGCCAGGCCTTATATAAAACTATTAGAAAGGCAAAAGTAAAGCAAGAAAAATATCTTGCTTATAATGATTTTGACTATGACAATAATAATAATGACTTTCTCTTTGAAGGACATGTTTTGCCATATGGATAGTAACACAAATGAATAGAAATATTATCTGTTTTTCACGCGGCTTGTCCTACACTAGTATTAGTGTAGTCGAATCGCATATCATAGAAAACAAAGGGTTTGCTAATGATTTTATTATTTGGCATTACTGGTTGGACCATCCTAGTTATAATATATTTTGCTCAAAATAATTGAGAATTCAGATGATCATTCATTGAAGAACTAGAAGATTCTTCAAGCTAAAAAATTCTCTTGTGCTGCATGTTCTCAATGCAAACTGAAGGGTTGAATCCCCTGCATTTTTGGAACATATACAAGATGATATATGTGGACCTAAAATTCTCCATGTGGATTATTCAGATATTATACGATTTTTATAAATACATCTATAAGATGGTCACATGTGTGCTTGTTATCAACCCATAATTTGGGATTTTGTGGGGTTATTACTCAATTAATAAGCTAAGAGCACAGTTTTCAAATTATACAATTAAGACACTCTATCTTGATAATGCTGGTGAATTACGTTCCTGGCCTTTAATGATTATTTTATATTAACCGGGATAATAATTGAACATCTGATTGCGTATGTTCATACTAAAAATGGTCTAGCAGAATCATTAATCAAACACCACCAATTAATTATTAAAACCAATATTTACGAGAATAAAAGTTCTCATCTCGGTATGTGGTCATACTATTTTGCATGCAGCAAATCTTGTGTGGATCAGGCCGCAAGTTATCATAAAATTTCTCCATTAAAATTGGCTTATGATCGGAAGCCAAATACTTCTCATCTTTTAGAATATTTGAATGTGTAGTGTATATTACAATTGCTCTACCACAATGCGCAAAGATGATTCCTCGAAGAAGATTGCATATATATTGGTATACCCTACATTATGGGAGAAAATAAGCAGGTGGATAAAGACATAAATTGAAATGCATCATCTCCGAGATATCAACTAAAGTTCTCATCAGGGGGAGAAATACGTGTTGTACTCTTTTGTCTTTAATTAAGGTTTTATCCCAATTGGGTTTTCCTAGTAAGGTTTTTAATAGGACCGTTCTCCATGCGTATTACAAGATGTGTGTGCTTTTTTTCCTTCACTAGATTTTTTTCTATTGGGTTTTTCCTAGTACGATTTTAACGAGGCGCATTATCTTTTAAATGGACATCCAAGGGGGAGTGTTATAAATACAATGAACTAAAATGGTTGTCCATTTAATTCTTACATCACATATATGAATCACTTGTATTCATATGTATCTATTTAATATGTAACTTCATTCTTTGTTTTTGAGATGAACCTTTGTAACTATAAATATAGCACTTTTGGCTCATGGCTGATTGACTTAAAATAAGAATGAAGAGTTCCCTCATCCTCTCTACATCTCTTATCTATTCTTGTCTCTTCTCTTTTGGTGCTTTAGTTTATAATTATAATATTCATTTATAACATTTTTATCCACTTGAAGAATCATACACTTGCTTGTTGGGGTGTTCAAGAAAAACATATACTTTAGCTTGTTTTTATTTAATCCACTATGGCCTATTTCAATAATAAAAAAAAAAGGTTGCCCATGCATATCCATGGTATTCCCTTGAAATGTAAAAGTTTATAAGACTAAATGTTCTAAAAAAATCTATTTTGTTGACTATATTTTACTATACACGATAAAATCAAATATTTAAATGTAACAATATGAAATCTTAGTATGTATTTATGGTAGATTAAACGAAATGAATTAATATTTGGAGGGTTATTTATCATTTGAGCTGTTTTATTTTATCTATTATTAGTATTCGTATTGTTATTTTACTTATTTCATGCATGATGTCATACATAAATTTAAACATGATTAATGCATGTAATTATGTAGAAGAAAATCCAGACCCTAACTGCTTGTTTGGACGGTTGTTAGATGTTGTATTGTACCACATTGTTGTTTTAAATACAATATTTGTTTTGATTGTTACTTGAATTTTATTGTATCATATCGTTAAATCCATCGTTACGGAACGACGAAAAGTGTCACTTCATAGAACGACCGATTTAGTATGGTCGCATCGCTCCCTTTTTTTTCTCATCTTGCCCTTTCATATTATTAAATAATACTAGTTTTAAGTGTATATGTGTTGCACGTGTGTGTAGCGTCAATCAATTAAAAATATACATTTAAAGTAAATGTAACATTAGTTTCAATAGTAAAAATAAATATTATTACACTGACACAATAACTAAATCAATATCTTTTAGTTATATTATTACACTGATACAATAACTAAATCAATATATGTGTGTGTGTTAAGTTGTATCTCACATGACATATCATTATGAATACATTTTATCGTCTACTATTTTATTCTTATTTATTCAAATTTGTATTTTAGCAAATTTTTTTCTTAATATTATATTATAATCGATTTTGCTCTATTTTGGGTTTCTTTTACCCCTGATAATATTTCATAAAAATAAATTTACGTACTTCAATATTTTTGTCAACCTGAAATTTACTTATATGATGAATTTGAAAAAGGAATAAAATTGAATTATTTTGCTAATTAGTTCATTTGAATATTTTTTTTAATTAGTTAATTCAACCGCTTAATCATTTATTCTCATCATTAAAGAAAATAATTATTTTTGAGGATTCAAATTCCTAATGTCAGCTCAAATAAAAAATTTGATATTTAATAATAATTATACTTCTATCCACAACAAAATCTGTTTTCAAAGGGTAAAAATTAAACTTTTTCACCTTCAGTTTGTCGAAGCATTAATGTCATAGAATTACTATATTAATTTATATCTAAGCAAAAAAAATGATCAAAGAAATAAAACGAATAACATGTTCAATCTCACATGACTACTCATAGCATTTAAAAGGGGCATTGTCGAATCGTGATGTAACGACTCGGCCGGTCGTTTCGAGAGTTATAGCCCCGCACATTTCTACTTCTTTTTGTGTTATTCAGTTGTATTGTATTGTATCGGATTGGTTGGTTCGGGTCCGTAATGGTTTCGAGGTGGAATGAGACACTTAGTCTCCTATTTAGAAGCTTAAGTTGGAAAAATCAACCGGATGTTGACTTATGTATAAATGATCTCAGATTTAAATTTGTATGGTTCGATTAGCTCCGTTAGGTGATTTTGAACTTAGGAGCACATCCGGAATGTAATTTGGAGGTTCGTGGTTGAATTAGGCTTGAATTGGCGAAAGTTAAAAATTTTGCGATTTTGGTCGGCAGTGAAAAATTAGATATCGAGGCCGGAATGAAATTCCGGAAGTTGGAGAAGTTTTGTAGTGTCATTTGTGACGTGTGTGCAAAATTTGAGGTTATTCGGACGTGGTTTGGTAAGTTTCGACGTCGTTTGCGAAATTTTGAAGTTTAGAGGTTCTTAGGCTTGAATTCAAGGGTAATTTGGTGTTTTGATGTTGTTTTGGGTGACTCGAACGTCCGAATAAGTTCGTATGATGATATATGACTTGTTATTATGGTTGGTTGAGGTTCCGAGGGCCTCAGGTATGTTTCGGGAGGTTAACAGATCAAGTTTAAAGTTGGAAAAATTGCTGAAGTTGGCTGTTGCTAGTGTCATCGCACCTGCGAGGGTTTGGCCGCAGGTGTGAGTGGGGGAGCCGCAGATGCGGAATTGGAAGGCCAAGGTTGGGAGCGCATGTGCGAAGGTTTTGGCCGCATATGCGAGCCCGCAGGTGCGAGACATGGGGTGTAGGTGCAGAACTCGAGGATTTAAGTGGTTCTCGCAGGTGCAAGATTTTTGACCGCAGGTGCGGTACCGCAGGCGCAGAAATGAGGCCTCCGGTGCGAAAAGCCTGGGCAAAAAGTATAAATAGTACACTTTGCGAATTTTAGTCCATTTTCCACCTTTTGCAGTCGATTTTGGAGCTTGGGAGTGATTTGAAGAGAGATTCAAGGGGTTTTCATTAAGGTGAGTTGCTTGAGATCTAATTGCCGTATATGTGGTGATTTTCCGTTGTTTAATCATTTAATTAGTGGAAATTAGGGGTGAAATGAGGAGTTAGGTCTTGGGATTTTGGAGATTTTTATGTGAGGATTTGAGGGACCAAACGGTGTCAGATTTTGATAAATTTCATATGTATGGACTCGTGAGTGAATGGACTTTCAAGTTTTGTAAGTTTTGTCGAATTTTGAGACGTGGGCCCGGGGGCCGGGTTTGAACCAATTTCGAGGTTTTGGTCTAATTTTGTAGTTTTCTTGTGGAATTCATTTTCTTCGCGTATATTGAGGGTATTGTACTGGTTGTGAATAGATTCGGAGTATTTGGAGTCCGAATAGGGAGGAAAGAGTAGGATTTAGCTTGGCTTGGCTTGAGGTAAGTAACGCTTCCAAAATTGGTTATGAGGGTTCGAAACCCGAACTATGTGTTATATGATTAGTATTGAGGTGATGCACGCGCCAAGTGGCAGCTGTGTGAGTGTGCACGGTGAGAATTGTGGCTTGGACGATTCCATGGCACTGTTAAATGACTCTATCCTGTAAATATACATGTTTCGTCATGTGATGAACCCGTTGAGCTGTAAACCATGCTAGATATCATGTTTTAGGCTATGTGCCGGTATTGTGGACCCTCAACGGTCATTTATTGCTGCCATCTTATTAATTTCATTTATTATTTCATACTCAATCATGATCATGCATCTTTCTATCATATCTCAGTCTCGGTAATTTATTGATTTATCATATCATTTGTCCGGGTTGTTTCATGACATTGAACCCGTGGTGAAACTGGAGAGATTGATGACTGAGTGAGGTCGAGGGCCTGTTATGAGCGACAGTTACGGAATCGGGTTGCACGCCGCAACAATTATATTGATGATTTTGATAGCGTTTGGGCTGTAGGAGCCCCTCTGGAGTCTGTAACACACCCCTAGTGAGCGCGAATGATATTATTGACGCATGAATTTCACTGGACATGGATTTGTCCGAAGTACTTGATACCGGGAGATGAATTTCTCCACAGGGCTGGACTGCCTTTATGTCCTCGGTACTGGGTGACTATCAGTCAGCGTTGCATATATATTCGGGGATGGATTTCCTTGGGCCGGCTGGCCATATACAGTACCGAGTGGTTGAACACTTGAGAGAGTGGGAGCATATGGTGCATTTCATACAATCGGTGCATCAACATGTAGAGTATACTGAGTTACATACCATATATAATTCAGATCTGCACTTACTTTACTGTCTTACACTATATATTTGAAGTGAAATCATGCCTACGGTTCTGCGCATTTAGTTCCTTATATATCTGTTGAGGTTGAGTTCGCCATTATCTTCCATAGTTTGGACCTATTACTTACTGAGTTGGTGTACTCACGTTACTCCCTGCACCTTGTGTGCAGATCCAGGCACTTCTGGACATGGCGGCGGCTGTTGATTCTCTACGTTGGAGTTTGGGGACTATTAAGGTAGCTGCATCACATTCGCGGACCTCGATCTTCTCTTTCTCAGTTTATTTTACTTTGTTGTTTAAGTTTATAGACATTTGTGGACGATGTCCAGTACTTTTAGACGCTCATGTACTCAGTGACGCCCCGATTTTGGGACAGTTGTATCGCATTTTCGATAACTTGTATTTTAAATGGGCTTTTATTTATGCTTACTCATTTTGCTGTTAAAAATTTAAAGTATATTTTTTTATGAAATTGAAAGAAAATGTTGGATTTAGGCTTGCCTAATTTTTCGATAGGCGCCGTCACGACCGGATAGATTTTTGGTCGTGACACGCGATAAAGAACAAAGCAAAATGTTTTTCTTTCTTCAATCTATTTTATTCTTTTTTAATTTAATATTATTGTTCGCCTAAAATTTAGCATTGAGCTAAAAACCTACAATTAGTGACAATTCATACAACATAAACTTTGGTGTATCTTGTCATAATTTAAGATTAATATTTATAAAAGATAAAATTTTAATGATTTCAAAGTTTCAAATATAAGGATTTCTACTTACTTCAAACAAGGAAAAGATTTTATGACTAAATATTTTAATTTATTTTATCTTCTAAATATGAGACAAAATAAATAAAATTATAATTTTATCTAATATAAAAGCTATTTCTAAAAGATAGAGAAAATGAACGTAAATTCACTAAAGAGTTTTTAAATATGAAATTCACGTGATCACATAATTGTAGAGGAATGCCTCACGAGTTCTTCAAAGATGCCTTTTTTTTTTACTTAGTAAGCATTGAAAGATTTAGAAAATTTAGTAACATAAAAAGAATTTTAACCATGCTACATAATCAAATAACCCCCCAAAAAGATAAAAATCTTAATTGATTCTAAAGATTTTATGACTAATAAGGAACGATTTGATAAGATATGTTCCTAGTGTAAATTGTTCATGGTATGAAATTTAATACTCCTCCTAATCTTAAAAGGATAAAATTTAGTACTCCTAACTATAATTAGAGTAGAAGGTGACGATTAGTACTCCTACAATATGAAAAAAATACTACCATGAAGCTTTCTTAGTTTGTACTAATTTTATTAACCAAAAAAAAAAAAAAACTCTTTTTCTTGTATAAATTGAAAGTGCTTGAAATTTTAGAATTAAAAGAAAATTAAAATCAAAATTTTAAATATAAAGGGAATAATTAAATAACTATTCCTAAATAGTAGGGAGTTATCATTCTTAAATATTAGAAAAAAATAATCAAATGACTATTTTATACAATATGGCCTATATTTTAAAAGGGTAAAAAAGACAAACGATATTTCGTTAAGCGCACTTGTGCGTGCACTTTGCGCGTGTGCCTATATCAATGAGTATATAATTAAAAAATTTAGATAAATATTATTAAGTTATAAAATAAAAATAAAAAAATTATAAGTTTTTGAAATTGATTAATGTTTATCATGGTTAGCCAGATCAACGCAGGAACTATTGCAGTCATTTACAAAGGACGTACTCTAACTTTGGTTTGTATTGAGCTTGTCACCTATCTCTCAACAAGAATAGATGATATCTCCAAATTTAAATTTCCCGCCTTTGTCCAAAATTATTTTTTTATAGCATCTTTTTTCTCTTACTATTAAATTTTTTAGCAACTTTTCCTTCACGTATTAAAGTTCCAAAAAAGGTGTTTTTTCCTTTCAAAATATGCATATTCACTTTTGTATTTTTGCTCAAGTAATATTGCAACGAATTTTAAAATGTTAGCACTAATAATAATATTTTAAAAAATTATATATTTACAAAGCAAAAGGCATATAGTTTGAGAATCTATCTTTGAATATCAAAGGAGTGTCGACTGATATAATTACTAACTTAAGTAACAATTGGTTTTTATTTATTCTTTGCGGACTTTATCATTTTTATTAAACGATAAAGTTTAATTGATTTAAAATCCTAAATACATATCAGGGGAAACTATGTCCTTTTATTCGAGAATGCACAAATAACATAAATAATTAATTTGCAACTAAACTGTGCGAATAAAAAATAAATAGAGAAAACAAGGAAGACTTAAAGTCCTAAAATTTAGCAAAAGAACAAACAACAAAAATGATCGTGAGTGATGCAAGTAGCCAACCAAAAAGGTTTAAAAAAGAAAAAAGAAACAATTGTGTAGTGGATAATCAATCTGCAAAAGAATTTAATAAATTAAATTGCAAAAGTTGATTTAAAGTCTTGTAACACCCCTGGAAATTTTTTTTTAAAGTGTTTTAAGACCATTAAGAAAATTGGCGGGTGCTAATTATATCAATTCGGATATGAACGAGACTGGTAATTTGAATGATATCAATTCATCATGATAATATATGTATGAGGTGCATTAAAAATGGTTTAGGGTCTAAGAAGAGACCTAAAGCTAATGGTTTAGGGTATAAGAAGAGTCCTAAGGCTAAGTCAAGTTGAAAATTATATGATGCGATAAAGTTTCAAGTGAGTTTGCACAAGATCTAACTTCAAACGAGCATAACTCTCAATATATGAAGAGTTATATGGTGTATAACCTATCACGTTAAAGCTCTTTGAGTCTAGTTTCTAATGCATCAAACCGTTTGTCAGTTAGAGATTTCTACAAGAAGTAATGACCTTTTTACTAAATGGTGTAAGAACAACTATGTGAATCTTGCGTAGCCTACGCACCATTGCGTACGCAAAATCAACATGGAAGTGAAGGGGAGGGTTAAGCTCCGCAGCCAATCTGCGTAGGCTACGCAACCATCCTATGCAGTTCATTTTCTATAAAATAGGTGAGGTTCAGGGAGAGAGAAAAAGATAACATTTTTAGGCTAAGTTTTGGATTCTAGAGAGAAGGTGGAGCATCCTCAACCCAAATACACATCAAAAGTGAGTTTTATGATATTTTTATAATGGATTAAAACTAGTTAATGGTAGTATTAACATCTACATGGATTGAAATTCATATGAATTTCTCTAATCTTCAAGAATCATTCAAAAGGATTTAAGTTAGGGTTTGATCTACAAAAGGTAAATTTCCCATCCTACACTTCAATACAACTAGGGATTAAGTATTTGAAATATATTGTGAAGTAGAAAGTACCAATTGGTTGCAGAATTATGCTAGTCCTTGAAATGGGTATTGTGAGTTAGGGTTCTTGAATGGAGAAGATGATGAATAGTGTATTTTTGAATCTTGTTAGGATGGTTGGTGATTCTAGTGCTTCAATAACTTATTAATGATTAATTATTGAATCATATAACCTAGATTGGGGCTTAAAGGCCAAGGATGAAATCTATTAAGGATAAAAAAGGATATGTATGGGCGAATTGGGCTTGTTGAAGACTTTAATTGAAAATTTGAGGGTCGAGTTTGATTTGGGGATTTGAGGAACCAAATAAGGACGGATTTTGATAAATTTGGTATGGTTGGATTCGTGAGTGAATGTGTTTTCTAGTTTTATAATTTTTGTCGGATTTCGAGACGTGGGCCCGGGGGCCGGGTTTGAGCCGATTTCGGAATGTTGGTATAATCTGATAGTTTTTCTTGTGGAATTCATTCCATTAGCGTATATTGATGGTAATATACTTATTGTGAATAGATTTGGAGCATGTGGAGGCTGAGTCGAGAGACAAGAGCATCGCGTGGTAGAGATTTGACCAGTTTGAGGTAAGTAATGATTGTAAATCTAGTCTTGAGGGTATGAAACCCCGGATTTCACATTGTTTTACTATTTTGAGGTGACGCACATGCTAGGTGACGAGTGTGTGGGCCTGCCCCGTTAGGGATTGTGACTTGTTCTGTCCCGTAGCAACTATAAAGTTGCGTATTTGACTTAAATTATATGATATTGTGTGTTTTAGAAAGAATTTCCTATAAATTGGGTTGAATGCCATATTTGGGCCTTGTGCCAGAGCTGTTTGGACCCTTAGGGACCTTTTCTGATTATCCTGTCACTGTATTGATTTAAGATCTATACTCAGCCATGTTATGTTTACTTATTTCATAACTCAGTCTTTATTACCCCATTTTGATGCATATAAAATGTTATTTTGAGCTGAGCACCCTGTTTTTACTGATAGCCCGAGTGGCTTGAGAGGTTTATGACTGAGTGAGGCCGAGGGCCTATTTTTGTGAGGATATTTATGGGATCGGGTTGCACGCCGCAGCATATTGTTACTGATTCATGATTTTATGAGGCCGAGGGCCTGATTTATTTATGCCACGAGGTGGCTTGTTATGAGGTCGATGGCCTGATTGATTTATGCCACGAAGTGGCTTGTTATAGCGCTTGGGCTGTAGGAGCCCCTCCGGAGTCAGTACACCCTAGTGAACGCAAGTACCCTGAGTGAGTGATATAATGTTTTACCCGAGGGGTTGTTCTTGATTCATGTTGTGCCCGAGGGGCATTTTACGAGTGATTGTGAGGTATGCCTGAGGGGCTGTATATGAGTGAAAGTCATGTTTGCCCGAGGGGCTGTATATGAGTGATGTTTGCCCGAGGGGCTGTTTATGATTTATGTTTCCCGTGGGGCTGTACACGAGTGAGTTTTGCGGGGATTATTATGTTTTCATTATTTTTTTCACTCACTGTTTTATCACTTCATTTGAAAACTTTTGAAAGATATTTTAAATGGTTTTACTGAAACTGGGTTTAAATGAGCTGAGTTGATTCAAAACCTGATTTTAAAATCCTGATGTGTTCTACTGAGATTTCATGATATGAACTGTATATGTTTTATTGCTCGTCACAAATGCTTAGTCTTTATTTACTTCTATTACTTACTGAGTTGGCGTACTCACACTACTCCCTGCACCTTGTGTGAAGATCCAGAGGTCGCTGGATGTGCTAGTAAGTGTTGATTTCATCCGTCGTGGATCTGCTGGAGTTAGCAAGATAGCTGCATGGAGATCACAACCCTGCTATTCTCCCTCCTATCTTCATATAGATGTTGTTAGTTGGTTTCTATATTGTATTGGTCTTAGTATTATTGGACAGTTCTTAGTAGATGCTCATGACTGGTGACACCCCGATGTCGTGTTTTCTTTCCGCACTATTGTTTTGATTTAAACACTTTATGAAGGTTTATTGTTAAGTAGCTTTAATTTTATTTTAAGAATGAAAATATTGATTGGTTTTGGTAATGTGTCGGCTTGCCTAGTACTACGATAGCCGTCATCACGACAGGGTAGTTTGGGTCGTGACAAGTTGGTATCAGAGCCTAGGTTACATAGGTCTCACAAGTCATGAGCCGGTTTAGTAGAGTCTTGCGGATCGAGGTAGATACGTCCGTACTTATCTTCGAGAGGCTGCCCAACCCTTAGGAAAAATTTCACTTGTATCCTATCGTGCGGAATTGATTCAGCTTGAAACATAACTCTTTGAATTCCTTTCACGCATTCGTGTGTGCATGTGAGCACTCAGTATCGGCTGTGTATCGCTAGCTTGTGATTCCATGAACGAGGTTCAAGACGAGTATTCTGTGTTTTGTTGGTGGGCCAATCTGGAGGACTTGAGGCTTTAGTTATACCACAACTTAATCTTAGTAGTTTTTCATGTGAGAACTTGTGTGTTTGGACTTATGCATCGGTAGTATCCCTATGAGTGGAAATTATGGCTCAATGAGCGGTTAAATGGCCACATGATTAGTATGATGTGACAACGGGATGTGTTCATATGGTTTTAATGTGAAGAGAAGAGTTTCTCGGGATGTAAAAATGGGCGTTGGGTGCGTGATTTTCGTCTTGATTTGATTTATAGTCTCAAGTTAAGAGAGTATTAGAGGATCTTTCACATTGTTAAATTGTGAAAAAAATTAAATTCTCATGTATTGTTAATGAGTTTGGACTTAGAAGGATTAAGTGATTGCGTAGTAATTGTGGTTGCGTGATCACGCTCAACTATGTCTAATAAAAGACTAAGCCGGCGTTGCAAATATAATCGGGGGTATTATGCCAGAGTCGATCCCACAGGAAATTTACGTATCAAGCAAGCTGTTAGAATACTCAACTGTCACTTGATATTATTTAAATTACTAACACTAAAGATTAAAACTAAAGATTAACTACGCTAAGGTATAAACAATTGTAATAAAGTCTAAGGTTATGGTTTCCCCCGTCGGTGAATTTACTTCTCGGATACTTTATATAGCTTGATTAGTTGCCTTTATCAATCATGAACACTCTATCTACCATAAATCTCTCTCAAGTAATTATGATAATTTACTAGACGCACTCTCTCAAGTTACGCTAGCTAGATTGCATTACAGTTCACTTTAGATTGCACCCGAGGTATCGTTATCTCTAATCCAACCTCTAAACCCTCGATTATGACTTTTATCTATACTCCGGGAGTGATGTTTTTCAAACAACTACCTAAATATGCACTCTCTCTCAAGTAGATACATAATAAATAGGCACAGCTAATTGATGACCATTCAATTAACTACAACAAGAACGTAGTTGAACAAATAGAGATTAATCAACCCATCAGAACTATATTAATAACACAATAAGTTCATCCTCCAACGGGTTCTACCAAAACCCTAGATTAAATAAATTAGCTAAACATGTTCAAAAGAATCAACTCTAAAATAACTTGCATAATGAAACTACAAAGTAATGAATAAAAGATGTAAAAATCAATGTTTTGTCACTTCAATGGTTTTCTCTCTTTGAATCCTTTGAATCCTTCGAGAATCTCCCCTAAGTTGTGTTTTTTGGGTCTATTTATATATTTAGGACGAATCCTAAACGTGTAGGAGACTTCTATTCCAACCGGGAGACACTTAAACTCTTCAAATCTCGAATTTAGCTGTAACATGGGCCTGTCGTTTGGGCCCTGGCGCCTGGCTAACGCCAGGCTAAGGCTGGCGTTTCAGCTCTAACGCTTGGCTAACACCAGGCAGGGTCAGGCGTTTCATCCCTAACGCCTGGCTAACGCCAGGCAGGGTCAGGCGTTTGGGCTCTGGCGCCCTGCTATAGCCCG